>APFE031068372.1:256469-271629 GCA_000404065.3 Pinus taeda | reverse complement strand
TAAAAAACTCACTTTGGGTTAATTCTAGATGTTTCTAGAAGGAATTTTGACGTGGATTGTTCGCTCCAAGGTGGTTCATGCATCCCAAAAAAGAAGGAGCTAATCCCTTGATAGGAGGAGCTATCCCTTTGAAGGAGGGCTTTATCCCTTTGAAGGAGGACCTAGTAACTTCCCTCCATTGCACTATAAATTAAGGCATTGGGTCAGTTGCTAGAGAGGTTAGAAGCTGAACATTTGAGGGTAAATGCTGATGGAATTGGGACTTCCTAGTTAAACTTGAGAGGAGAGATCACATACCTTTTGGTTTCATTGGGAAGTGAGTGAAACTTGTCAAAGTAGAGGAGACTTCTTCTCGGACCCTGGGAGGAGCTTGTACAGCCGTCAAGGCAAAGGTTGTAAAGTTGTTCTTCTTTTGAATTAATACAATCAGGCTCATTTTTCTCAACAAGTATCTCATGTTATTTGTTTCATGGACTCCTTGACTTTCATGTTAAATATGTTTTATAACACTGGTTATTCAGGTGCTATTTAATCGTTTGCCTTATTTGTGTTTGTAGGTTCGCGACAAAGGAACTCACTTGGATCAAAGGAACAAAGGCATCCCCAAACTTGCATTGGACATAAGGTAGGCCTTAAACACACTTGTTTGCCATTATTTGCAAAAGAACATTTAGCGAAAGATAGTGTCTGGTTGGTTTTCTTGTCATTAGGTCTTCTTTAGATTCTAGGAAGGTCTATCTTGTCCACAAGATCGACTCATTCTGCGTGACAGTCGTCGTTGACTATTTTACCAAATGGGTCAAGGTGATGCCAACATTGAACAACAGTGGTGAAACAACTGCTCTTTTTTTTTTTTTAACCATGTGGTTGCCCGGTTTGGTGTACCACAAGCCATAGTTATAGATCATAGGTCACATTTTCGCAATCACATGATGGATGAGTTGACTACTAAGTTAGGATTGTCACATGATAGTTCTACCCCTTATTACCCGCAAGTGAATGGATAAGTTTAGGCCATCAAAAAAGTCCCGAAGTGGATGTTGCAGAGAATGATAGGGGTTCATAAGTGAAATTGGCACTTAATCCTATACTTTTCCTTGTGGGAATATCAAACCTCGGTGAGAAATGCAACTAGATTCACACCCTTTCAGTTGGTGTATGGTTTGGAAGTAATCTTATCGATACAATGCAAAATTTCATTGCTCAAACTCGCGATTGACCTGTTACCCCACACTTCTAAAGAAGAAGCACGTTTCTTGGAATTAATCCATCTAGATGAAACCCGTCATGATGTCGCATTGGCTAATGAAGCGAATAAGAAACATATTAAGGCGCAATATGATAGAAATGTCAAGCCTCGTATCTTCTAGGAAGGAGACACGGTCTTGCTTTACGATCAGAAAGCTGATAAAATTGGAGCAGGGAAATTCGAACCAATGTGGATGGGTCCTTATGTTGTCAAGCATGTTCTGGGAAAAGGTGCCTACGAGTTAGTATATTATGATGGGATTCCATTGTCGCAGCCCCGAAACTGGTTGTACCTCAAACGTTACTATGCTTGATTAAGTATAGTAAAACTCATTGTATATATGCTTTCATTGCATGTGTGTGTGTGCATCTTTTAGATATTTTTATCTGGTTAGTAATCCTCTTTACATTTGTTGCAGATATCGGAGTCTTCAGAACCTTTTGTTGGTTACACCAATGGTGCTAGTCATAGTACATAGAACTTGTCTTCTGCAACATGGGCTATTTTCGCTCCAAGTGGCAAGTTAGTGAGTTTCCAAGGGATTTTTATTGGTTGATCGACGAACAACATCACTGAGTATAGCACATTGATTGAACTACTCTCTGATGCCATTTCACTTGGCATTCGCTGAATCATTGTTAGGCTGGATTCACAACTCATTGTACTACAACTAACGAACATTTACACTGTCCGAAATCCAACAAATTTTCATATATTCCTTAGAGTTCATATTTTGGAAAGACATTTTGAACACATTCAGTATCAACATATTTCCAGAAATATTAACACATTAACTGATTGTCTAGTGAATTGTGTGTTAAATAGACATTTGTGACACATGTAAAAGTAATATTTTCAATTCACATCATCAGTTGAATAGGATTGCATATAATTGTAGAAAGCTCTGAAAGTAAAATAGATAGGTGTTTTAAAAGTTTTTACAAAATTTGTGTCCAAGACACGTTTGGTCATCTGACCCAAAAACTCAAAAATACATGCAAAAAATCCTAAGTAGATCTAGTGGTGTTCATGGTAACAGGTCACAGCCTGTGCTATCATGCGCAAAAGCCTTGCCCAACGGCTAGGAACACCAATAGTGTGGCGTTGTATCCTCATAGGTAAATCCTCGATCCGGACATCCGAAATACCAAGGGTTAATCCCTCTGTGTGATCCTGAAACTCTGCTAAGGTCTCGGCCAAATCCAAGTCCTAGTGAACCACTCTCCTGATGTTATTTCGTGTTAGTCCACCTGCAACTTATTGGTGTCCCACAGGTTGAACAATACCCACATCTGCATGCATATGAGTAATTTTAGTTTAGCCTTGGAAACATTAGAAACAAAAAAAACATGTAGAAACTTGAAAAGTAAAAATAAAAAACACTTTGGTCAAACAACTTACCCATAACACCCCATTGTGCTCCAACTAGTAAAATTAAATATGGATCTCCATTGAAATCCATCCCTAAATATGGATGCTCCTCGATGATAAGATGTTGTCGCTCGAGTCAACTGAACAATGCAGTGGAAAAAATGATTGTTGACTGACCCGCATGTTGAGCCATCAATTCAACCTACCTTTGTATATGTGGATCTCTAGGACCAGCTACACCCAGTTATACATGTTGTGGTTGCATCAATGGGATTTTATCTAAAGTAAAAGTAATTAAGATTGAACCATAGCATAAATTATTCATCTTACCACTTTTTACCTTAGTCAATTTTTCTTTCAATGAAGAAAGCACAGCCTCACACTAGTTGAAATTTTTTAGCTCTAGACACTCCAGTGCATACTGCATATAAGATATGTTTTCCAGATGTAGTGTCACACTGCCAGCCAATTTTGCAATTGTGAAGAGGATCATTCTCAAAGGCAAATCACCTACATCCCTGATGTTTATTTTCCCATCCTTGCTAGGTTGTGTACTTGGCTGACAAAACTGTCTAATATAATCTTTCATCGATTCGCCTCCATGGGCAAATCCAAAAGGTGAGATGGGGGCACCTCACCTCAACAATCTAGTAAGAAAGTAAATATCATTAATGGTAATAGGGACCATCTTGTCCCTAATGTGAAAAGTCTGATCTGTCGGATCCCATGCATGAACAAGGAACTGCAGTAGTTCTATTTGTTGCCTCACTCCGGACAACTTGAAGTATTTGAGTAGCCCGCAGTTTTTGAGGGCCTCAACTGTACCCGGATTGTTTAGGGAAACCACGTCTTTTTCTTCATGCTCTGTTTCTTGCCATATAATCAACATTCTGATCCAATGAAAGCCTGAAACACAATCATAAGATTAATTAGGATCATTTCCATGCAAAAAACAGGACAAATTTTGGAGCAAACAACTGAAACAAACTTGGGAAACTTTCCCAGCATAGCCAAGGCACAAAGACAGTGTGCTACAGAGAATGCAAGCTTCTATCTGGGTGCACTTCAACACAGTTTTTGATGTGAAAGCCTGAACTGATCCTAGGGAAAAAAAATGAAACCCCAAGGGCCCCAAAAAACCCTAAAACTTGCATGAAATGACAAAAGAATGACTTGAAAAGAACGTAGAGAGGTTTAGTTCCTACCTGGTTCGGACGGCTTGAGAAATGGTCCACAGAATCTCTCACAATCAGCTAGTGAAGAGCAAGGTAAAAAACTAGCTCAAAGCACAAAAATGAATGGTAAGTTCCAAATGGTAAAATGTCATGGTAAAAACTTGTTTTATGTTTATTTCATGTTCATTAATCGAGTAAACATTAGTATTTACCTATGTTTACCTATGAAATAGATATTTTTAATCCATTTGGTGGTGTTTTGAGTAGGTTTTGCAACTGACTTACATAATTCAACGTGCTCGATTATAAATTGTACCTTTGACCATAGAGCACACTTTTATCTCTTTTTCGAGCTCTGTTAAAAATGAAAAAAGAACTCCCTTGGAGTCCTCTTTAAGATCTTTTTAGACTCTATAAACATGAAAATATTGTCAAGTGCTTCTCCTTTCCAGCTCATTAATGGATTGGAAACGATATCTCTCTTGCATTATTTTACGCTTTTTCGGGCTTGAGAGATTAATTTACGAAAAAAACTTGTGGACTTTTCTTTCTGTCCCTTTTCAAACTCTCTAAAAATGAAAAGTACCAAGTTATATTTTTCGTTAAACTCGTTAAAACATTAAATAGCAACAAACTTGTCCATCTACACAAGACCAAGTTTCACCTTCTCTAGACTCGTTAAAACATCAAATACCGATGGATTCGCCCGAAGGGTGAAATTATACAACAAGCATATGTTATCCTCCTCAAGCTTGATAAAAATAAAGAGGTACTGAGCAATGACTGGGGAAAATGGAAAAAGGGGAAACCACTTTATGGTAGTAGGTCGCTCTTGAACATGACACTTTCACTCCATCACCGTGACTATCTGGGTTGGGTTATTAGCTTGATGGTTATCACACCGTTCGTCTATCATACCATCCATCACTTTGTTTTGGGTTAATGCTACCAATTCACTTTAGTGTCATCGACATGTTCAAGAGAAGTCATTCAGTCAAAATTTATCCTTTGCAATACCATAAAAATTCACTTTTCATGACGCCATTCCTAGACCTTGTGTTGTCAGGAAAATTCCGTCTCAAAAACCACTACACTTGTTTTGTGTCATTGATGTGGGATACATCAAGGCCCTCCTGCGATGAGTCACTTCTTGTCGACATCAGCCCGTTATCCAAGAAGTTGACTTAGAAACACCCTTTCAGTACCTTGAGGCTTGCATGCATCAATGCCAGGTTTCTCGCTTCTAGAGATAGGCATACATCAATAGCCTTCGACCGAAAGACTTTGTATGGTGTTCAACATCAAATCATCCATTTACACTATGCATAATGTATTGCAGTACCTTGAGGATCATTGTCATTATCGGTGATTTCTCTCATATCTGTTAACAACTTACATCATTAGCTGGTAATTAGATGGTGTCTTCCCATGTTCGACTTCAGATCACATATTCACATCTTTAGATTCGTACTCGAGTGAACAATTAAACAAGATAGAAGACCCCAGATCTAGTTTCATCCATCTGGGCTACGATTTCAAGAGTACTAAATCATATGTACAATGTCTTTACATTGATGGTCATTTCGATCATGGGTCTATATCTATAGACGACTGTTTATGTACATGTAATGAAAGTTTACATGCTGAGCATGGATATGCCTTCCCTCGACAATTCATGTAAAATCAAATATCATGATATATGTATTGTAATTGATGTAGGTCACCTTCCACTTTGATACCTCCTCATCACATCGTAAAGCATTTCATTCGACATTGGCATTTTTCTGACTTCATGCTTTAGGGGGCAGTTGTTATAGATCCATTTGGGCAAATCAAATCCCAACATCTAAATCAGTGTTTTAGGGCTCATCAAACCCTAATTGCAGTTGCTTCATGCCCTAAACAATTCACCGCTTTGAATGCCTCCTTCCCAGACAATTTCATGACTTGAAGACATCCAGAAATAACCTCTAGAGGGACCAGTGCAGGTAAGCCCTTATGAAGGTACGCTGCAGAGCAGTTGAGTCCACTGCCAGGGTGCTCTGCAGAGCACTTAGGCTTCCTTTCACCTACGCTGGGTGAGAATGAGCGAAATTCACATGGGGTTTGGGGAATATTCTTATCTTTTGGAGTCATCTAGAAGGTTCCCTCACTTATCAACTCCTATGAGCTCGAAAATGGATGAGGAATGAGTTAAGGTGCATCCTATCCTCTCATCCCTTCCTACATGGAACTAATTCTAAGTATGGAAGGCCATTCAATGCCACCATTTATGACAAAACCTCCTTCATCTTCCTATAAATTGACCACTCATCTAAGTGATCAAGGGGTTGGATTATGTTGAATTATAATGAGATAATGTTGCCTATGAGATTTTCGCTTTTAAGAAAGTATTGTAATGCTACAAGTTTGTCATGCTTTTGATGTGATGTGGAATGGGATCCAAGCTAGAGGAATGGATTTGAATCAGACACCAATGGTTGTAATTCCTTCTTCTATCTAATAAAGTGTTTGAACCTTTTTCCCATATGTTTGTATTGTTTCATAATGCTTATATGTGTGAATTGTATCTGATTCCTTTCACTTATATTCAATAGATCGTATGCTTTTATTGGTTCTTTATTTTCTATTGTGTTTATTGGTACTTCTCAAGTAGATTAAGTACGGGAATGAGCAACAGGATCGATACAATGGAGACGAGAGGAAAGCGAAACTACAAGTAGGTCTTCTATCTTCTCATCTTATCTATTGCTTATAGGAAAAGTCTAAAACACTTTAAACTGTTGTTCTAGATACAACTACTTATCTAGGGACTTAATAGGTATCCGTAGATACCAAATTCTCCAAAACAAGATGATGTAGCCATATGTGTCTTGGGGAACACATTTTGTAAAACCAAACTTCATATATATATATATATATATATATATAGATAGATAGATAGATATATATTCAATGTTTCCTAATTCCTATTGTGCTTTCAATATGATGTGATGTGAATTGAAAGTTATTTACATTCTTTATTATATCGATCTAAAACAAAATTAGCTAGGGAATATTCTAATGTGTTCAGATTTCTAGAAATATGTTCATATCGTATGAAATCGAAATGTCTTTCTAGAAGATGCACTCTCAAAACCATACGAAGGATGGTGGGATTCCTCACTGAATAGATGTTCACGAGTTGTAGTAAAACGCGTTGTGAGTCAAGCTTGATGACTATAAGACAAATTCAATGTGAAATAGCATTAGAAAGTATCTCAACCACTATGTTATACTCAACGATATTGTTAGTCAAGCAACCAATGCAAGCCCCTTGCATACTCACTAGCTCGCTAGTTGGAGCAAAGATAGCCCACATTGCGGAGGATAGGTTCTGAGTACTATCAACATAACTAATATATGGTTCGAGAGAGGTTGACATCTGCAATCCAAAAGTAAACAACATCAATAGAAACCATGGGGAACTCTGAAAAAACACACTACAAACACACTCAACACACATATAGACAATATGTACACAAGGTACCATGCATGGATCAAGCATAGTATTTTTTTAGGTACAACCCATTTCTAGGATATGCCAATGGAAATCCATTGAGATATACTAACTCATATGCCGCTTTTGCAAGGACTTACTTGACAATGCATGGGCCCAACCACATAGGCTGGAACTTTCCTTGACCTAACTTGTCAACCCCCTGGTCATATAAGAGAACTAGATCTCCTTCCAATAATATTCTAGGCTTGACACTTTTTTCATATTGCGCTTTGATGCATCTTTTATGGGATTCATTGGCTAACATGACATCATGTCAGGTTTCATCCAAATGAGTTAGATGTAAAATATGCTCCTCCTTTGCGAAAGTAGCAGGAAGAAGTTCGATAGATATTTTCAACGATGAAATTTTGCATTTGATGGGGAGGATCGCTTTCAGACCATACACCAATTGGAAGGATGTGAATCTAGTAGCAGTCCTAACTGAGGTTCAATAAGCGCACAAGGAAGCAAAGAGAAGCAAGTGCCAATCCAATTTGTGGACCCCTATCATGTGTTGAAGCATAGTCTTAAGAACTTTATAAATCACCTCAACTTGTTCATTAGCCTGAGGATAATAGGGAGTGGAATTTTCATGTGAAAGTCCGAATTTGGTAGCTAATTCAATCATCATATGATTCCGAAAGTTCTTCCCATGATATGTTACTATTGCTTATGAAACACCGAACCTAGAAATCACATGGTTGAATAAGAGGTATGCAATCATTTCGCCGGTATTATTAAATGTAGGCATCACTTTGGCCCACTTAGTAAAGTAATCAACAACTAAAATAATGTATCCATGCCCCTCGATCGAGTGAGGGTTACATGTAATAAAATTGATGCCCCATTTCACAAAGGGACCAACGACAACAACCAAATGCAAAGGAGCAGGCACAACATGGAATTTTCGATCATAGATCTAGCATGCATGACATTTCTAGACTGCGAGGATATAGTCGCAGAAAATGGTATGCCAAAATTAATTATCACATAAGATTTTTTTTTGCGTTAGTGTAACTAGATAAATGTCCATTGCATGCCCCCAAGTGGCATTCATTCAAGATTTTCTCGACCTCCGCAAGAGTGAGGCATCTCCATAATATCGTATCGATACCAAGATGGTAAAGGGTGTTGCTAATAAATACATAGCTTCGGGATTGGTATTGGATACGTCACTGCTCTGAGTGAGATTTATTAGGACAGAAAGTCTAGGTTTGGAGATAAATGAGAAAATCCCCATACCATGGGTCAGATGATGAGATCAGGAACAATGACTCATCTGGGATGGAATATTCAGATGTCAATTCAGCATCAAGGGAAGGGAGATCAGACATTAGCTCAGAAGAAACTAATGATTTCTTCAACATGGATTTAATGAATTCCGGGTTGAATTCTTGGATAATAACAATCCACTTAGAGTAATTTCTCCTAGAAATTAATGTGACAATATGTATGTCATAGGGTTGCAATCTGAAATGACTGTAGTATTGTGAAGCAAGATGTAATGAAGAAATCTTTGGACGGCTTAAACGACCACCAAAGCTAACTTTTCCACATGAGTACACTAGATATCAGTATTTTTGAGGTTCTGAGTCAGATAATAAATGGAATTTTCAGTCCCCATATCACCTTCTTGGACCAACACCATAGCTATAGTAGATATGGCGACGACAAGGTACAAGAAATAATCACGTTGATAGTCGGGAATATATAAAGAGATGCCCGAACCAGAACATCTTTCAAGGCATTGAACGCTTTTTGCACAACATCATCCCAGTGGAAGGGAATCCCTTTTTCCAGTAAGTGAGTAAATCCTTTGGTCAGTTCAGCGTAGTTAGGGATGAACCTCTTCAAGAAGTTGGCTTTCCCTTGGATTCTTTGTAAATGAACAAGAGTGGACGGTGTAGGAAAGTCAATGATTACCTGGAATTTTAAAGGATAAATATGAATTACTTGTTTCGAAATGACAAAACTGACACATAACACATTTGTTACTACTACTTACCTTGGATAAAACATTTGGATCCTATTCATCCCTAGATTGGATTTTTCACCACTTATCCTTTGATCTTATCCCTCCATCAAAGATAGAACTCTTAACCTAGATTGGTAATATGATAAGAACTCCCAACTTACCCTACTTCTCTATATATTCCCAGCCTTCTATGTGGTTGGAGGTTGGCTTTTGGAGAGTGATTCTTACCTTATGCTGTTGTAGTGAGTGGTCATCATTCCATGCATTTAGGGTGATTGGAGATGCATATTGTGACAAGGAAAGGACAAGTCAACAACTTGGAGGAGCTCTTCTACAAGATCAACTGCTACTTACGGTTGTAATCTCCTTCCATTTAGAGTAATGCAAATAATTCATTGTTTTCCTATATGTGATGTTGTTATTTCACTTATTTCAATACTGTGTTGATCTATTGAATGAAGTACTTATATGATACTTCATATATCTCGTAGTTTCTTCGCTTGTGTTATCTAACTATGCAAGTTCTAATTTTGGCAATTGGAGCTTCCAGGCTAAAGAAGGAGAAAAGCATATGAAGGATGCCATGTAGGCCTCACTCCATCATATATTTACTTTTAAGGAAAAACATTGTGTTCTTTGTCTCTCTGTTGTTCTAGGTTAGCCACCGACCTAGGTGAGATACTTTTGTCCGCAATCATAAATCCCATATAACAAATTGGCAAATTCACTGGGGAATAGGATGTTAATTGATCCCATTTGGAGGCTCACTGATCAGATGTGACAAAATGGCATATAAAAAACATGCTTCAGATCAGCGTTCCCTTTACTGAACACCACATCATATCCACGTTCTTCAAGTACATCTATAGAAACTAAATTTTTCTTCAAACTAGGCATATACATTACATTCTTTAGGTGAAGATGAGATCATGACTCCCTCTCAAAGGTGATAGCACCAATACCTTTGGTACTATACCTCCCATCACCTCCAAGTTTTATGTGTAATTATAGGTCCTTCTCCTCCAAGTTGCTAAAGAAATCCTTATTTCCTATCATATGATATGATGCACTAGAGTCTAGGTACCACTCACTCCCTCTTACTATGTTTTCCATGCAAGAAATAGGGGTGATATCCAACTCGAATTGTGATCTAAGAGGATCTCGTTGTGCTATTGTTGTAGGATCCTTGTTGGATTTCTTATGTGGACACTTGGTTGTATAGTGTCCATACTCATGGTAGTGGAAACATTTAAATTTACTGAGGTCTTTCTTTTTGACATGGTTCTGGCTAGATTTGGCCTTGCCTTAGGCATTATTTACTTTGAAATACTTTCCTTTTCCAACTAGAGCACAATCTTATTCCTCATCATATCTATCTGAGACTACATCTCTAATGTTTCTTCTAATCTCCTTCTACACCAAGTCAAATCAAAATCTCTCTCAATTTGGGAGCTTGTCTCTTCTATTAACTGAATCCCGATAAATGTGCCAAGACTTTAAAAGACCAAGAGTGCTAAGTTCACAATATTATATGGTGGCATAGTCTCTTCTACTCCTCGAAGTTCACCCCTGACCTAAGTGAATCTAGACAGGTATTGAACAACAATTTCATTTTTCTATAGTTGAATAATCCTAAGCTTATCTTTCAATGCACATTTCCTGGCATCATTGCTACTTTCAAATATCTTTGTGAGGGTTTTCCACATTGCATAAGCAGTCTTCTTGCCACACAAACTCGAAACCACATGCTCTCTGAATCCCTCTAGGATAATCCTCCTAGATTTTGCAGATTCTTTATTCCACTGAGCCAACTATTGTGCATCTGATGTTGTTGGTTTTGGAATATCAGTTTGTGTGTACTCCAATAATCCTTTATCATCCATCACAACTTCCATTCTATCTTTCCAAGATATGAAATTTGAAGTGCCCTCTAATGCATACTCAAGCCTCAATCCATAGAAAGACATTGTTCTTGAACTAAAGAAGATTCCTACACCACAAATATGTTATTCGGAATTTCTTTGAGATATGATCAGGAATCTGGTTTATATGTATTTTTCAATAGCTCTAATACCATGTAGAAATAACTCAAATTTTGTGTAGATTTTTATAGTAGATTCAACATCTCATGTAATGGACTAAAATACAAGACAATAATCTACTCTACTCTTCAGTGGAATCCAAACTAGATTGATGAAAAAAATAATCAACAAGAGGAAGAATAACAATGACACATAACACAATATTTCTCTGGGGAAAGCCATTGCTCAAAACCCCGACTATCTATATTGCATTAATCATAAGATCTAAGACGAGAATACAAAGCTTGTTCTCACTAAAACAATTCCTGCACAAGTATGATCAACTCTTATGCTCATAAGCTAGCTCAAGCCAAACCTTAGCTATTTTGTTTCTCTGCAAGCCCCTACTTCCTTGTACAATTCCTAGAGGTATTAACCTCTATTTAATGAGGAAATCCTTCTTCCATAACTGCGCAATCCAAACTGAGTTCTTCAACTGATTGCATGCACCATCTTTACAACCCAAAAAATTATACAACTGGTAGTACACTATCCCTGCACTCTAATATCAACTGGGTCTTCCTCTAAACTGACATGCATGATTTATTCTTGAGTGAATCTCCAGTTAGCTAGAGTAGCACTAAGGATACACCAGTGCACCAACTCACTACTAGACCTCTACTTGTTCCTCCAATAGATAGAACTAGTTTAATTGACTATAACTCATGTTGGCTTAATGGTGCCTGACCCAGGTTCAGAGGTGATTTAGCCAAAAAAATCTCGGTACTATAGGCCCTTTCGGCAGCAGCCTGCAGAGTGCGGACTGAGGTCTCACCCGAAGTAGTATGGGAGGGTGCTAGAATCAGGTTTCCACACCCTGGAGATGTTTGATTATTTCAAGTGGTACGTGGTTCGACCCTGCGCGCCTGTCGCTACGCGCACTTCCCCGTACCTCGCAGCCCAAGATGCTACCTTTGTGCAACACTACTCAGGGGCCGAACAATGTTATTACCCAAGTCCTTACTAGTAGCCGTATATTAGTCGATTACCTTAGCTTATTTGTATGTTTTTAGTTATACTTAACAATATTCACCATTCATACAAGTGCACATAGAAATAAAACAATATAATTGAAAATGATATCAAACATATAATAACTTAGAACATATACACAAGATTGGTAACAAAACTTCTCTTTATTATTCTCTTCTCTGGTTATAGACTCGACTCTACCCTGCGCACTCAACTACAGACTCTACTAGGCCTCGCGCACTCAGCTGTAGAGCCTCTTCCTACTACTACGACCCAAGATACTTAGACTCTTGCTCTATGCTTTGATATCTTGTTTCATCCATTCCTCTTCATTCCTTTTTTTCCTTTATTTACAACTTAGAGCCTCACTCTATTTATACAATCCCATGTTCCACAAACCATGGGTAGGCCAACATTACATTCAAAACTTAGGGTGGACAACCCTACAACTCTAACATACAATTTGTGCTCTGCGCCCACAATTCGCGGAGTCTTTACAACAATAATGACTCAAAACTTGGGCTTTGAGCCCCAAAACATGTTATGGGGGGATTCCATGCCCAACAGGCCCTCAACACAAACATCATGACTTGTCCTGGAGTCACTCTTTCGGTGTGGCGATCTCGACGCGGAGTCCCTCCAACTGGTCCCGAACGGTCCTGATGTCTGTAGCGCACTGAGCTGCTACATGTTGAACCTACTGTATTCATTCCTCGGAGACCTTTGTAGCTAAACTATTCCCATACAGCCATATTGATATGTATTTATAGTCCCGCACCCTTGTTTGGCTCCCTAAAGTGCGAAGACTGTACTACTGTTGCCTAGTCAGATAGCTGACCCACCTATGTAAGCCTTCAAGCGGTTGTTGTTCACTTTGCTTGGGAAGGGATCTCCATTCAATTTGACGAGCTGGATCGTGCCTCCATCTGTGACTTCCTTAACCACGTATGGTCCTAGCAAATGCATTTTGAATTTTCCTAGAAATTTTTCAATCTTACTATCATATAGCAGTACTACGTCATTTATTTTTAATGTGCACAACTTAATATGGTGATCATGCCAAGATTTTTCATATTGTTTTTGAACCTGCTGATGAAAACCTGCCAAGAACCATTCCTCCTCAAGTTCTTCCAATTGCGTGAGTCATTCTTCAAGAGCTTTTCATAGACTAGGTATGATATATTCCATTGGCAAGACAACTTCCATGCCATAGACTAACTAGAAAGGGGTTTGTCCCATCAGTTTCTTGCACGTTGTTCTATAAGCCCATAGTACTGTAGGTATGCGTAGGTCCCAATCGCTTCGTTGCACGTTGCATACTTTGGTCAGTGCGATTTCCAGTATTTTGTTGAATGCCTCTACCGTCCCATTCGCTTGTGGGTGATATGGTGTACTCTTCTGATGATATACCTAGAATTCTTCAGTGAATGCGCTGATGTTTTCGTTCAAAAAATGTATTCCACGATCACTCATTAAGATTTTTGGACAACCAAATTGGGTAAACACGTTCTCAAACAAGAACTTCACAGTCATAGTGGTCGTGCAGTCTTTGACCGGCTGCGCCTCCGCCCATCATGTAAAGTACTCCATTGTGGTGATGATGTAGCCCGCACCCATCTTTCCCTGAGGTTTGATTGGTGCCACAAAGTTGATTTCCCATTTCTCGAATGGCTGCAGTGTCATTTATGGATTTAATGGCATCTCATTCCGCCGTTATGGTTTCCCAGTCCTTTGACATATATCACAAGCCTTACAGTATGCTTTGGAATCCTAGTGCAGAGTTGGCCACCACAATCCTGCATAGAGAATATTTTATGTAGTTGCTCGTCCTACATAGTGTCCTCCTGCCATGCCCCCATGTTCTTCCACAAGGATCTAACTTCGTTCAAATTCAGGTACGTATCTTCACAAAATCTCAGCATTGCCCATTTTATATAGGTGCTCCGCAATGACAGAAAAATCTGACGCGTGCACTACCAATTCCTTCTTCTGTTGGACAGAGTATTCCAACGACAATGGAAACATTTGTTGGCTTAGTGGGGCCTGACCCAGGTTCAGAGGTGATTTAGCAAAACAAGTCTCATACTACTGGCCCTTTCGGCAATAGCCCACCTTGTGCGGATTGATGTCTCACCCAAAGTAGTATGGGAGGGTACTAGAACCAGGTTTCCACACCTTGGAGATGTCTGATGATTTCAAGTGGTCCGCGATTCGACCCTACACGCCCGTCGCTATGCGCACTTCCCCATACCTCATAGCCCGAGATGCTGCCTTCGTGCAACCCTACTCGGGGGCCGAACAGTGTTATTACCCAAGTCCTTACTAGTAGCCCGATATTTGTCGATTAGCTTAGCTTATTTGTATGTTTTCAATTATACTTAACAATATTCACCATTCATACAACCACACGTAGAAATAAAACAAAATAATTGCAAATGATATCAAACATATAATAACTTAGAACAGATACACAAGATTGGTAACAAAATTTCTCTTTATTATTCTATACTCCAGTTACAGACTTGACTCTACCCTGCGCACTCAGTTGTAGGGGTCCGCGCACTCAGCTGCGGACTCTACTAGGCCTCTGTGCACTCAGTTGCAGAGCCTCTTCCTACTACTATTGAAAATGCAACAAGATGATGGAGCTTAGTGAAATGAAGTCGCCTTCACTAAGTGGGCCCACAGGCTATTTTTGGTGCAAAGTCTATTTTTAGACTATGTCTATTTTTAAACATATGGATCATGGTCTATGAGTTGCAGGATGCTATTTATGGATGATTGGTCATGTTGGTA
>APFE031068372.1:238783-255471 GCA_000404065.3 Pinus taeda | reverse complement strand
ATGTGATTGATTCAGATCTGAGCTAGTTTGTGTGTAACAGGTGGAGATAGTACTGAGTACTTGTGAGGAGTATTGTACTATGTATTGTTACATGTTCTCAATCAATATAATATACAGATAGTTGGGGTTTTTCAGCTGTATGCTTTCCCCGTGATATACTGTGTTGATATGTGTGATTGATGTTTCAATGTGCGCATGCGATTGTTTCTTAATTCTGCAAAATTGATGATCAATGTAGAGGAGGTTATGTATTATGCATGATTCCGAAAATACTGTATAATTAGGTTAATCTCTGTGAATAAGTGTTATATTATTCAAAAATTTTACAACTACTACGACCCAAGATACTTAGACTCTTGCTCTACGCTTTGCTATCTTGTTTCATCCATTCCTCTTCATTCCTTTTTTTCCTTTCTTTACAACTTAGAGCCTCTCTCTATTTATACAATCCCATGGTTCGTGGACCATGGGTAGGCTGACATTACATTCAAAACTTAGGGCGAACAACCCTATGACTCTAACATACAATTCGTGCTCCACGCCCGCAATTCGTGGAGTCTTTACAACAATAACAACTCAAAACTTGGGCTTTGAGCCCCAAAACATGTTGTGGGGGGATTCCATGCCCAAAAACTTAGTTAGACTGAGTTATCTGATTACAACTCCAATAAACTCAATTAGACCCCTAAAACTTATGGATCACACTTACATGACTCCAGATAGACTTCCAACTCAAATTTCCTAAGCTAACTAAGTCAACTTAACTTAGTTAACTATTACAAGTTGTTATGAGAAAATAATTACAATTTAATTCTCAATTTAATTTAAGGACAACTTAAATTAGAATTTCTGGATGTTATTTTTAACATTTGTTGTTGTTATTTTCAACAATTTGCAATTGCTATTGAAATTAGACTGAGATCGATAGGCACAAATTTCTTCTACTCAATTTGCGGAAAGAAAAACATATAATAGAAACACATGCAATCATTCAATAACAATGAACACAATAATTTGATTAGGGAAATCGACTCGGAAAAAAACCTCGTCTATTTGTATTATATCAGATGAGACAATGAGCAATTACAATGACTACTTCAATCCCTGAAGCTCAATCTGCACTCCAATACTAATCTCTTACTCTTGATTTTTCTCTGGAAAATACTTAGCCAAATCTAGGTCTCTTGCTACATGCAAACTCTATACACTCAACAATATATAATAATAAATACAATTATTCCTTTTCCCTCCACTCAACTAGGAAAATTGAATTCCATGCATGACTGCGATTATTTTTAGTAAATTGACAAGTTAAATAAGATATTTCACTAAGTATAACTCCACTATATTGTTATATCTTAGCAATCAACTCATGCAAAAATATACTTCTTGCCCACAAACTCGAATTGACTAACTTAACTAAGTGACTTTGCCATGTCACGCCTGCTAACTGCAACTCAAGTCATCCTGCTGATGTGGAAATTAAAATTTCTCGATTTGACTAAGGTAGAAGCCAAATGAAGCCTTTTCTTGTTATAATTTAACACCTTGATCCTTTCTTCATCGAGTTTAAGTAAGGTATCTATCATGTTTTGAACCAAAAGGCATGGTTTTCCTTGGGGCTCTTGGGAGATTTGCAAGGCTAGGAGATACAGATTAGGTGGTAGGATAACTTCTTTACCGTATACGAGGAAGTATGATGAGGTTTTAATAGAGAGTTTGGGAGTTCCTTCTATCTGGAGTCATGTAAGCATTGTGCCAGTTCCTTTGTTCAGAGAAAAATATTTTTTTATTATATGAATGACATTCTTATTAGTTGATTCTGCGAAACCATTTCCTTGTGGGTAATAATTTAATGCATGCTTTAATACAATTCCATTTATAATGCAAACTCAGAAAGTTTTAACGAATAAAAATAATGTTAGATCTAAGAATTTTGTGATCCATAATGTATAAGAAAGTCTTTCGGATTAATCATATAGTTAGGATTTGTTCGACGTTTCGAACCAACTAATGTGGTTCATCCTTAGGACAACTAATGTAGTTCACCTTGTCCTGAGGATGAACCACATTAGTTGGTTCAAAACATCGACCAAATCCTAACTATGTGATTAATACGACAGACTTTCTTCTAGAATAAAAATAAATTGTATTATCAAAGACAAGGGATGTTGGAATGTAAAACCTAGTTATGATGTTCTTCTTTAGGAATTGTATGACTTCCTAGTCACTGACTTCTCTTAAAGGAATTGCTTTGGTCCAATAAGTGAAATAATTTTTCACTGTTAAAATGTATTGTGTTACTTCACCGAGTGTGGAAATATTTCTCCGATAACAACCATTCCCCACTGTTGGAAAGGTTCCTCAAATTTTATTGGTAGCAATGGGGTGATTGAATTCTAGTCTCGACCAACACATCTCCGACAAGCTAAGCACTTTCGGGCATAAGCATGGGAATCCTTAAATAAAGTGGGCCAATAGTAACCAACCCTAATTACTTTGTGTGTAGTTGTATCACCCGCAAATTTTCCACCTGATGGTCCATTGTGCAAATCTCTTAACACCTTCTTTGTGTCTTTAGGCTTTAGGAATCTTAGTAAGACACCATTATGGTGTTTTCTAAAAAGAACTTGATGGATGAGTTGATAAGATAGATATTTAGGGAAAATTTCCTTCTTTTCCTTATTGAATAAATGTGTGGGGAAGGTATCATGCTCTAGATATTGTTGTATATTTGAATACCAAGGTGTTGTTGAACATGACAGGGAAACTTATTCAATGTTGTACATCTCTATTTCATGCCCCCATCCTGAAATATCTTTCTCTACAATGTCTCTAACTTCTGTTGCAAGTTGACAAAGGCCATGACCCTTAATAGTATGGACTGGCTTAAAATCCAGATCATATTATTGCAAATAGGTCATCTAATTTTCCCTCTTCTCACCCATCTCTTGTTGTATAAAGAGTTTTCTGACCACTAGATGAGGCACATAAATAATCATGTGAGATTTGAGGAGATAGGGCCTAAAATGCTTAATTACCTTATATACTACATAAGCTTATTCATCAATGGAAAGATAGTTGAGTTCCGACCCCTATAAGCCATCACTCATAAAATAAATAAGTCCATTTCCTTCATTATACTTTTGCATCAATACAACCGCAATGGATGAATCAGAAGCAAAGGTATAAAGTAGGAAATATTTGTCATAATTGGGACTAAACATTGTAGGTGCATCAACAATATCTTTTTTAATACGAGTAAAATAATCATTTTCCCTTTTATCCCATTTTTAGATTGCATCTTGCTTTACCATCTCTTGAAATTGTTTTATGATCTAGGCATAATCAAAGATGAACTTATGCAAGAAATCAATCTTCCCCAAGAAAGATTGCATAGCCTTCTTGTTTACTAGGAAAGGATTTGATCTATATTTTTTACCCTTTCCAAATCAACCTTCATTCCAATTTTAGCAATGATGTGTCCTAAAAGAATACCTTCTGACACACCAAAGATTCTCTTTTTGGGATTGAGGGAATTCCCATACTTGTGACATCGCTCGAATATTTATTTCATATGATGCACGTGGTATGATATTCTTTTAGAAAATATAGTTACATCATCCAACTATACTACTATGCTTTGAATAATTAAGCCATAGAAAGTAATGTATATTTCTATTTGAAATGTATCACTAGTATTAATAATTCCTAATGGCATATGCTTAAAAGAAAAATTTCCCCAGTTGGTCCTTAAAGTGGTTTTTAGGTGATTTGGTTATGCCACCAGCACTTGATTGTATCCAAAGAACCCATCTAATAGTGAGAACATCTTGGACCCAAATATTTTTTGGAGAATATATTCCATAGATGACATCGGATAATTATCTTTTTCTAATGCCCAGTTGAGATTACGAAAGTCGACACATAACCTTATCTCACCAAATTTTTTCCTGACAGGGACCAAATTTGAAACCCAAGTAGAATGTCTGACTTTAAAAATGATCTAAGCATCCAATAGATTCCTTAATTACTTTTGTATTAGGGGTTGAAGCGTCGAGTGAAATTTCCTTATCTTTTTTTGAAATGGTTTCACTCCTTTAATAGGAATGACATGCTGGATAATACGAGTGTTGTATGTTTCTAAATCATAGTATGACTATGTTGTAGCGACTGCAACACCCTCTAAAATATTGGCTTGCACTCAAATTTCAGAGCCTTCCTTGGTCTTTCCCCTTGATTGTTGCAAACACTTAAGCTCATTTCATGAGATTTATTAGAGTCCTTTGACCCCTTTTTCTTATTGGATCAATTGTCTTCATTTGGCATGTTTGACTGTTTTCCCATCCTTACAGACCTTTTCTGGCAGTTTCGAAGGTTGATATAATTTTACTAACTATGTAAACACCTGTCACACCCATACACAAAGTTTTGAGCATTGTTGCACAAGTGTCATCATGGTCATCATAAAGTTTATCTCAAGTGTCACACTTGCCACTTCTTGTTATGAGATTGTCACACAAAGGGTAATGCGTTGTCTTGTTGTTCTAGTGGTCTATGTTGTCGTATTGTTGAAGTATGCTAAGTGTGTGATCACAAGTTCAAGTTCTTCACGAGTCCATCTTCCTCCCGCACTTAGCCATTTTCCCAAAAATATTCCTGACAGGGAGACTCATCTTCACAAGACCCCGACTGAACTACACACTCCACAGTCTCATCCCTTAGTGATGTGACCATGATGCCTAGAACTAAACAGTGCACAGTCACTATCCCCAGGGGCAGTTGCACTGTGCAATTCCATAGCTCAGTGGCCTTCCTTAACCCTAGAATTGCACAATAGTTCCTCCCAGTTTGACTTGAACTCCACACTCTGCACTTTCAATCCTCAAGGTTCTCCCCTTGCTTATTAGAAACTCGTAATGCATAGATAACCCAACCTCCCTTTCCTTCCAAAACTGTGCAGAAGTGTCCCCCAGTGTTCTCCCTCAATCGGAGCTCACTAACCTCAAGAAATGCGTAGATCTATCCTCCAGGTCTCTTTGTTGTCCAATCCCCCTTGCCCCTAAAAACTGCACAGGTTTTCCTCCCAGGGTCCCATCCCGCATCAACCATTGACTACCTGAACTGTGCAATCCTGACTCCCAGTGGTCATTGCGTAATTTTTCTCCTCAGTGAGGATTGTGCTCAAAATTTCCTCAGTCAAGCGTGAGTTACACTCTGCGCAGTCTCAGTGATCATCCTCTCTTCCTGTCACCTGGAACTGCACAATGCATAGTTACTAGGCCCTCTCTCCTATATTGTCACCTATCCAAGGCTTAGATCATGGATAATAATGCATCATATTAGACTAAGGAGTTTTCGGATTGATGTCATCCCATCATGAGTGAATTGCAGGAACATGTACACTATCAGATCATGGTGAGGTGATGAAGAAGGAGAAGAATGAGGAAGCGTGTTTGGAGACCCACTTGTAGCTAGATATACAAATGAACCTACCAAGAGAAATCAAAAGGAACACATATATGCAACCACCTCTCAAGAAAAAAGTTCATTGAATTCCATGCATCATCAAGCTATCCAGAGGAGAAGAGAAATCATATCCAAGAACACATATATCACTCAAAAGCAACAATGGCTTAACATTGCCACATCATCAAGCCAGTCCATGTCAGCAGTGTCATGTCAAGTCATGTCATGAGTTTTCATGTGCCACATCACTATTGTGGGCCGCGTATATTGTAAATCAAATGAATTGTAAAGTGGAAGTCCAATGGACACACATGAATATGAAGAGTCATGTAAGTTGAAAAGTCATAGGAAGTTGAATATTCATGAGGGTAGTTAAAGAGTCACAAGGGGTAAGCATTACACCTTTGTTATATACACCCCCCTAATTTTATAAGAAAAGTATTTTTTTCACCTTGGCTCCTCCCACAAAGCATCAGAGAGGTCAGTTAGTTCTTTGAGGAGCAAGGGGTGGCTCCAATGTCCCACTACTAGGGCTAGTGATGTATAATGTAAATATGTGTCTTGGAACTTTTGCTTAATTATAGAATCCTTTTCAGGCCAGCACGTTTTCATGCATGGCTTATGGATGTTTGTAAGACTATTTTGTGAATGTTTGTATTTCATGTTTGCTTTCACATGTACTAAGATAGTTGAACTATTTCAGTTATTTTAGTGCTTATCTTATTGGGAATGTGTTGTAATGGTTGTCACTATTGTCTCATCCTTGTGGAATATTTTGTGGGATCCTAGGCATACCTTTCCTTGCTTATTGATTATAATGACCGTCACATCTGTTGTGGACTATTCTGTTGGATGGTAGATGGATCTTCTCTTGTTCATTGGATTTAACGAATGTTGCGTCCGTTGTGGACTATTTTGATAGATGTTGGACAACAAATTGTCAGTTCATGTGTGCCTCTTCCTAGGTGGTACTATTACCTCTCACTTAGAGGCTCAATTTTCTTCCCCCTTTTTCAGTAAGAGAACCTAGACACAATTGAGTTTCACACTCAATAGGCACACTCACCTTGCCTTTCAAAGATATGATTGCATCACTCTCTTGTGTTGATAGTTAGAGGCAAGGAAAATCTTTAAGTATTTCAAAATCGGTGCATTATATCGGATGGGACTCATACACAAAATGGTGTGAGGTCTGATTAGGACTTCATATCAGGGATATCCCCTGAATGTTGGCAGGTCCAGCACTGTCAACATTTCTAGCACTAGAAGGAAGGCAACTATTATTATATGGATGATTGTCCAACCGACCCCACTCATCCATATTTTGGTCAAGGAAGTAACATTCACTCCCTTTCCCTTACTCACAACTATGATTTTGGTAACTCTTCACCACCCAGGTCTGAATGGGAAATCCCATACCATCAACTTCAAGTTGTCTGCCCCATCACCTGTCAATTTACAAAAGCCATTGGACTGATTATGGGAGTAATCGCTCTTCCATATTCTCAAAAGAAGAACAAGACCACCCCCACAGGAGAAGTGGTCTCCTCTATTAAATAAGTGATCCTTGCCACTCTTGAAGAACTAGTAGAAGTTATGGAAAGGGGAGAGGAATCTCCACTCTTTCAAGGAGGAGAAGGATGAAACCCCTACTTTCGGGTTCAAATTCTAGTGGGGGAGGTGGAGAGGAAGGAAACAAAGGAGAAGAAGAGGAAGAGGAACCATCAAATTTAGAAGAGGAAGAGGAGGACAACAAAGAAGAAGGCATGGTAGAGAAGAAACTGGATTGGATGACTTAGGGCCCACTGGCACTTCTAGGAGTTCCGCACAAGATGCCAAGACACGTAGAGAAGGTCTTTAAGAAATATGACTGTGACAATACATTGAAGGTTTAAGATCACTTAGACAAATTTTACCTACATATGAAAACACTTGAGGTACATTATGATAACGTTGCATGTAGAATTTTTCCATGTACCTTGGATAACAGAGAAGTTGTACGATACCACAAACTTCCTCCAAACTCCATCTAGAATTGGAGGGCATTCAAAAGGATCTTTCTCGATAAATTTGCTGAAGATAAGAGCCTTGCCATGTTATTGAAGGAGTTGGGTAGTCTTAAGATGGAGCAGAAGGAAAACGCTAAAGATTTCAATCAAAGGTTCAACCGCATCTTGAACAAGTTTTCGGATGACACAAAACCTCATGTTGCCATCACCATTGACTACTACACTTTTTCCTTGCCAACCAGTATTGCGCAGTTTGTCAAGCGAACTATGAAACTAGCATTAACTAAAAATTATGAGGAGGATATTTTCATAGAGACAAACATGCGTGTTATTGGAGTCATCACAAATGATGAACCCACCAAGGACTCCAAGCACATAGATAAGATGTCTCAGGCCTCTATGATCAAGGCTAAGGAAAAGGAACCAAATGATCTAGAAATCCTTACTCATCTTGTCAAGTCCCTAAACACTGAAATGGGTGAAATCAAACATAGGAAAAGCGAGATTACCATGAGAAGAAAGCCCCACAAGTTCTTCCTCAAAAGGAATGCATCTTACAGCAGCAACGAAAATCAGTGAGTGAAATTTGCGCAGAGTTCCAATGTGGTTTTGAACATTGAGAAAATTGACACATATTCATACTATAGGTTCCACAATGAGCATCATTCAGAGAAGACATGCCCACAATGGAACCAAGGCATGAGCAGAGTGGTTGTGAAATTTATTAACTCAATCATGGTTGAGGAACAGGTTGAGTCCAATGAAGAAGAAGAAGAAGTTGTTGTAGCTGATGAAGCTCTGAGCACTAGGCATGCAGTAAACATGTATTAATGTGTTCTTGCAGCCCAAAAAAGTACTGGCGATAAGGAACCTCCGAATGATGGTCTAGACTAGAAGCAAAATAACTGATACAACTTGAGGAATCAAGGGCCGATCACTGTGATTGAGGTGTCGAAATAGAAATTCAAAGAAAATCTGTTAAGAAAATTAAGTCCTCCAACTAACTCAATGCAGAACACTCAGAGCAAGTCTGAGAAAATAATTCCAATGAAAAGTGTTTCCACCAGCAACAAAGACAGAACCATTCCACCAAAAACCATAAAACTAGTTCCATCCCGGGACACCTCGGTTAGTCTTCCAGTAGTAGATTAAAGCATTGTAGAAGATATGAAGCAGGACCATGCAAACATCTCCCTATTCGAACTCACAAACATCACGATCCATCGAAACCTCCTTTTACAATCACTTGGGCAAACTTCTACTGATAATGCTACCTCTTCAGACAAGGGATCTAGCAAGTCTCCTAACACTCTCACTTTTGTGCTTATTGCACTTCGCCTGGAGGAAAACACATTGTGCCCACCATTCTTGTTAACATTTGAAATATTTAACTTCAATGTACACAATTTCTTCGTTGATTCTAGTGCATCGGTTAATGGCATGCCACTCGTTGTAGCCAAGAAGATCAATGCTCAATGGAACAAGACAAATGCACAGATCATCTAGCTAGACAAAACTTGTGTTCTAGCAATTGGTGAACTCAGGGATGTAATCATCTGGTTATCATCTGATAGACGAGTTCATCAATGCATCAACATTGTAATTTTGGACATTTCAGAAGTATATGGGGTATTACTGAGCAAAGTCTGGTCAAGCAAGCCACAAGGATACTTTGCCACAAACTGGTCACATTTTTGGCTTTTGTATAGAGGCAGGAACAATCAAATCTGGGTTGAGTTAGAGAGAAACATGAAGCACACCGCGACTCCCTTGAATGGGCATAACGAACCATTGGATTTTGCAAACATTAGGGGAATTTTGAGGTCTGAAATGGGTCTCCTAAGAAAAATAGACAACCAAAATAAATTGTATAAGAACCAATATGATTTAAGATGATGATTTCAACCATGGGGGATGATTAACCATTTTTGGAGTAAAAAAGTACAAAGATTAAAAAATAATAAAATAATAAAACTATTTTTTCAACTCGTATTTTCAACTTATCTCCTTAAGGTTTTACTCATATTCCGAGTAGGAGTACTCATTGGATGCAAAATTTAATTCCTCATCCAAGCAATACCCTTGTTGCATACTTTCGATGGATCCTACTACACAAAAAATGAGAAATACATAAAAAAAAAACGTGATTGCAATCACATTTTTCACTTATTTTTCATTTTGTTTTGTAGCAAGGTCCATCAAAAGTGTGCAACATGGGTATTCCTTGGATGAGGAATCAAATTTTACATCCAATGAGTGTTTCCACTCGAAATTTGAGTAAACCCATGGAGAGATAAGTTGAAAATATGAGTTGAAAGAATAGTTTTTTCTTTTTTCCCTCTAAAATTTGATGATGTAATCTAATATTATTTTATTATTCCCACTATTATTTTATAATTTCCTTAGGAGGCCCATTTTAGACTTCAAAATTCCCCTAATGAATTATTTTCGGCAATTGTTTTCTAAAAACACAGTTGAGGTGCTATCTTGCAAAGCCATGCCTAGTTCCACCAGACACACAGTTGGACCTCCTTCAATGTTTAACTGGCGATAATGAACTTTGTACAGTTAGCAGCAACAACAGTAGTAGTAGTAGTAGTTGTTGTAGTACTAGTGCAGTTAGTAGCCCTTGTATAGATGGTATGTGGATGATGTAGTTCGACGGATCCAAGACACAGGAGGGGTCTAGAGATGGTTGTGTTTTAATAGACCTACTATAGAGAAAAGACTTAATCTCTAGTCGCTTGGAATTTGAGTGCACGAACAACACTATAGAGTATGAAGAAATCATCTTGGGCTTACAAAAGGCCATTAACCTCAATGTTTCTAACCTAAAAGTGGTAGGTGACTCTGAAATTGTGGTGTGTTAGGTACTAAACACTATACATTGTGTGCCACCTCATCTTAAGAGTTATCAACAAGACGTATGGCAACTCATCTCTCACTTCCAAGCTCTCAATATTATTTCAATACCAAGAATGTGTAACACAGCGACGAATGCCTTGGCAAACACAACTACTAGGATGCTACCATTAAGGGATGAATTTACTATTTAAATTTTGTATAAACCATCCGTCCCAGATAACATAACTAACTTACGCATTTTTTATGATGACCAATAGATATTGTACTTTATGGCCAACATTAATGTATTTAAAGAAACAATGATTGATGAGGATGAGCATGAGTAGACATTGTAGGTCACAGCTAGCAAAAGCAAAGGCAACCTCATCCCTAAGGGTGTGGTATCACTAGAAACGTTGTATGATCTGTAGAACCACTTCCAAGGACCTGTGAATGCCAAGACCCACATTTCTACGTTGTCGCATGAGAAAATCAATTTAGGAATTGAGAAAGATCCGAAGTATGTTAATCTCGGTACTTGTTGCACACCACAAAAGTGACAAGTCTTTATCCACCTATTCAAGCAGTATCGTGATGTCTACGCATGGATGTATGATGATCTCAAGACATATGACATGCAAATAATCCAGCATGTGATACCAATCAAGGAAGGGGCCAAGCCTTTTCAGCATAAATTAATAAAATTTCATCCAACACTTGAGCCCCTCATACAAAGGAATTGAGTAAACTGTTGGATTCTTGGATCATTTACAAGGTGCGACATTCAATGTGGACATCTAACTTAGTCCCTGTGAGAAATATGTCTAGGGAGATCCACCTGTGCGTAGATTTCCAGAATCTCAACCGTGCCTCAGACAAGGATAATTACCCAGTGTCATCCATGGAGAAGATATTGCAAACAGTATCTAGGGTCGAAATGTTTTCTTTGTTAGATGGATTTTTGGGTTACAATCAAGTTATGGTAGTAGAGCCTAACAGATTACAAACTACATTTCATACTAAGTGGGGCGCGTCCACATTTTGGCGAATGTTGTTTGTGCTGGTCAATGTTGGTGCTGTTATCACTCAGGTTGTCCTTAAGCTCCTGAAGGGATACAGCCGAGGTAACCACAAACCAATCTTTGGATTACAGGTTCTAGCCCACCTGCAATCAGAGAGGGCTCTCTCTTAATGATTTAGCTTTGTTGACGATGATTTTAGGCTAGTTATTGGGTTCAAGGGTTTTGATTTTTTTGTTTGGATGGGGTTTGGATGTAAGGAAGATAATTCCAGGCAGAGAGGCAAGGGAAAATGTGATAGTTTCAAACCATTGGGCATGGAGTCATGGATTAAGGCTTGTTGTTGCATTTTCTTGGTCACAAGAGGATTATGGAGCGGGATAGCTACACATGAAACAATACCGATTTGCTGAAAAGATGGGATGAAAGTCAGTGATGAAAGGCAATCAAGAATATTTCATTAACTAACAGGGAAAGAGGTGAATGAATGGTTATCTAGGAGTAGTTAAGAATTCCTAAACTGACATTCATAGGTGAACGAAACAACGTAAACAAGATCATTTAAGTATGCATGTTCATAACTATTCCTGATGAAAACATGGAGAAATTGCAGAAATTGAGCCTAGGGTGCAGCCAAGAAAATCCTAAACTATTCTTCTTTTCTGCAATTTAGATGGTGGATTGATGATAAAACAAACATAAAAACTAAACAGAGTTAAAGAAACACTTATTGAACCATGTCGAAGCACATGAATTCCATAGTCACTCCTCGACCAGTTAAACACAACAGGCAGTTTCAGAATCCATGCTTTCAGCAGTCTTTGATTATAGAAAGTATCACATTTACAGTGCGAGTCTCTGCTCGAGCAAAATATCGAACTAACAAAGATAAAAACAACCAACCAACCCCTACTCCATTTTTCAGGGTGGTATATATAAGCAAAATATCTAAAGTTATTTATTACAACTGACCTAACAAGTCTGCAGGAAAAAGGCTTTCTAAACCTAACTTATGCTAGAATTAACTGTAAGTAAATCTTCTTTGGGTTGCGCCAGTAGCAGCTGGATCAAAATTGAGTTAATGTGATGTCCTCTGTGGCTTGGTGCAGTGGTTCTGTCATAACTGTGCATTGAGTTCTGGTTCACTGATCTCCTGTGAGTTTAATGTGCAGTCATTTGTGCTGGTGAGCTTTCAATGCATCCTCAACTGCTTCTTGACTTTAAGGGCTTTCCTTTTAATGCTGGATTTGCCTCGAGCCCTCAGAAAATCTCCTCTGATACACTTTGCTGCTACTCGGATACTCTTTGACATGCTTTTTATCTTCACAACTGCTCTGATACTCTTTAACCTCTGAACTGGGTCTCTCTCTGTCTTCAGATACGTTCAAATTGGCAAAATCGGGCTTTTTCTGCCATTTTCGGTGCAAAAAGGGCTGAGGAATCAAAAGATTCCCTAAATATTCTCCAATATGGCCCATTTCCCGTAGCGATGCGCGATTAGCTCCTCTATTTTTCATTTCAGAGCTCCAAAGCTTGACTTTCGCGCTTGCACGTTTTTCCGTTTTTTGGCTGCTAACGTAGGCTGTACGGCGGATGACATCAGCAGTGGGGTCCTCTGGTACGGATGTGACGTCAGCAGGGTGATGTGGCAGTATGGCGGGGTGATGATGTGGTGGGACACGGTGGCAGGTGACGTGGGCCAGGCGCAGGCAAGGAGGGGTGAGGTGGAGGCGACGTGGCAGGGTGACGCGGAACTCCTGTCATGCGAGGGGAAGGGCGGTTTTGGGGTTCATCAGACCGCCTTTGGTACAGAGGCGGTTTCTGTCAGGGGTGGCCCGATGCAATGGGAAGTCGCCAGCTGTCCCGGTGTATGATGGTAAAACCGTCAGACATCGGGTGCTAACGTACCCATACAAAAGGGCGCCCGATATGGATAACAGCCGTCAGATCTGGAGGAGGCGATCCAACGGTGGACGGGAGGTGAAGAAGCACGGAGTTTAGTATAAGTGCGCGCACGTTAATTTTTAATTTTTTGCGACGCGGGTGGGTTTAGACTTTAGGAAACGGTGTAATGTTTCGGCGCTTGGTGATTTATTTAAACAAACATTAATAAATTCCAAAGAAAATGCGCGGGGGGGGGGGGGGGCATTTGGTTCTATGTGTTTTGGAAGGAGTCCGAACACCTTGGGGGGAAATTTATGCAGAGATGGGGGCTCTTACTAAGGTCCAGCTGACCTAGTAATTCCCAAGGGATGTTTATGGTTATATTTCAACCAGGGGGAGGGGATATTTACATAGGGGAGTTATTAACATAGTTTTAATAGGGGGAAGGGAAAATAGATAGAGAGTTAAATAATAATTTCAGTAGTTAATATGAAAGTGACTAGAAAGAGCTAAGTTTCAGAGATCTTAGGCTGTGAAGGGGAGATAGAACTTTGTAGAGAAAGTATGGAACCTCCTTGAGTAAAGAGGATCTTTACCAAGGCTAATGACATGGAAAACGATGAAACTAAGAGATATCAAGGAGATCTTGACCTCTTTAGGGGAAATTAGTAAATGATTTAGGGAGTAAGAAGAAGAGGAAGTTAGTCATGCCTCGCTTGAAGTCCCTCAAATGGGAACTACCTGCTGACTGTGATCTGTATGAGTGTAACACTTGAAAATGTGGAATTAATCACAAATCAACATTCTGCAACCTCAAAATTACCTACCCAACCTACTTACCTAATATTTTTTCTTCTTTTTGGTTTGGGTGCACTTAGACTTGCAGACCCAACTTTTCAACTTTTTCTTTTTCTATCCTGCTATCTACAAACTACCCTTATTTCTTCCAAGGGCCCAGATTAAGCAGTTTGGCTCCTTTGATTCTCTGTCTATCTAAGAATCTGTGAAGATTAAGCTGTTTGGACAGATTATTTATTCTCTATATTCTAAAAACAGGAAATTGAAACCTAGGGAGACCAAGATTAAGCTGTTTGGACCTCCCTTTAGCTGAAAATTTGTACAAAAATGAAATAACTCTTCAAAATTGGAATGCAGCAGATGAACTTTGACTAGCACTCTTTCATGGTCTCTTTCTTTGGTGTCTGTCAGAAAATATGGAGCATTGCAGTATGCAAAGTATGACATATTTGGCCTGTAAAAATTTCCATCATGAAATATGAGTAACCTGCTGCAGCAGGAGGCTAACAGGTGCAACGTTCCAATGTGCAATGGACATGACCTTCTGTGGGCTTATTGGACAGAGCGTTGTGGTCTACCTCGATGATGTGACAATATTTTTCAAACAACAGTAAGACTAGATGCACCACCTAAAGAAAATTTTTGAGTAATGCTAAAAATATGGGATATCCTTGAATCCAAAGAAAAGTATCTTCGCAGTGTCCGAGGGTAACCTTCTTAGACACATTATTGCTAAAAGTGGGATCAAGGTAGATCTGGACAGGGTTTAGATCATCACATAGATTCCCCACCCAGTGAACAAGAAAGTTATGCAGTCTTTATTGGGGAAGATCAACTTCCTCATAAAGTTCATCTTTGACTATGCTTAGATCGTTAAACCAATACAGGAGATGATTAAGAAAGACGTAGTCTATAAATGGGATAAAAGGGAAAATGACACTTTCACCTGTATTAAGAAAGCTATAGTAGAAGCACCCGCATTGTACAACCCAGATTTCAGCAAAGAATTCTTGCTCTACACTTTTGCTTCTGACACCTCTCTTGTTGTTGTGCTCACTTAGAAGGATGGGTTAAACAATGAATGCCCTATCTCCTTCATGGGTGCAAGCCTTCAAGGACCAGAGCTCAATTACCCCGCTATGGAAAAACAAGCTTATGTAGTATACAAGCTAGTAAAGCACTTCATACCTTATCTATTGAAAAACCATTGTATTATCTTTGTTCCACACCCAGTATTTAGATCACTACTTGTTCAGCAACAATTGGTGAAAGAAGGGTGAACTGGATGACCAAATTATAGGAATATGAACTTGACATCAAACTAGTTCACACCATCAAGGGTCATGGTATTTGCAAGTTAGTAGCAGAAGTAGTCAAAGCAAAAGAGGAAGAAGAAGAGCTCGCAGGATGGGAGAAAGAGATCGAAATGTACAATGTTTCCAGAAGCCTCCCCCACTTTAGACAGAAACTCTTGGTACGTCGATGTGTGCCAATACCTTGAGCATGGCATAGTGCCCTCTTAATTCTATATGCGGTAGGAGAGGACACTCTGACTCAAAGCTCTATCATATCAATTGGTGCATGGGGTTTTGTTTAGAAAACACCACAATGGGATATTTCTTAGGTGTCTGGAGGCACATGATTCAGACAAGGTTTTATGTGATCTCCATGATGTTCCAATCAGGGGACACTTTGCAGGAAAAACTACAATGCATAAGGTCATGCATGGAGGTTTCTACTAACCTACATTATTCAAGAATACTCATACCTATGCCCAAGGAAAATTTTAAGGATGGAAATTTTTCTTGAAGTTTAGAAACATTGGCGAATCTCATTAAACCCTAATATGCAAACTATAAAATGTTTATTGATATATTTGTAAAATTATTAAAATTTATAATGATTTTATATATAGTCTCTATATAATGTTGGCGATTTTAAAGGTAAAATAATTTTATATTCTAAAATTTGGGCAAATCACCTTTTATAAAAATTGGAAATTAGTGAATCTTTCTGTGGAAAAATCATGGAAAATTAGCCCACTAGGCGAACATTAGCCCCTAAAATTTTCCATGCCTATGCCCATAAGTGTCTGGTCTATCAAAGGTGTGCTAGAAAAAATCAGAGGTCGGCAGCCCCGCTGCAGCCCATTGCAGTAGAAGAACTGTTCCAACAGTGGGGCTTAGATATTATTGGGGAAATTTTCCCTCATTCATCAAAGAAACACCACTATATCTTGACTACTACAGACTATTTCATGCGAGGGATAGAGGCAGTTCCACTAAAACAAGTGAATGATTAGGAAGTCATCAACTTTCTGTAGCATAATATCATCTCCAAGTTCGATGTTCCTTCATCACTTTTTTTGATAATGCAACATACTTTTCCTCATTAAAGCTTTATTATTTTGCATTTGAAAATGGTATTATCTTGAAACATTCTGTTAATTATTATCCAAGGGGGAATGGTATTGTTGAATCCACGAATAAGAACCTCATTCGTATCATAAAAAATACCATATTCTTTGAACAACAAACTGGCACTCTGTGTTGAAAAGTGTGCAACAAGAAATGCTTGTTGAGAATGCAACAAGATGATGGAGCTTAGTGGAAAGGAGTCGCCTTCACTAAGTGGGCCCGCATGCTATTTTTGGCGCAAGTCTATT
>APFE031068372.1:217015-236256 GCA_000404065.3 Pinus taeda | reverse complement strand
CAGCGGAGTGACACCACAACGGAGTGACTGCTCAGTCTAAATATAGAACAGTCAAATATTATTAGCTCATAATAATATTTAGACTATAAACCTTGTCTTATTCTCTTGGAGCACTTCAGGATGAGCTACGGATGTGGTACATGCAGATCCCAGAAGGAAATACGTGGTTACCTATGGGATGACTAATATTTGCATGCAGGACTCCAGTTAGAACTCAAGTGAGTTGAGTTTAGTGGACTGGAGGTGCAGTTGATGGAGTTGTGTTCAGTTTAGCTTTGTTAAACTGGTTGTATTTAGTCTAACTGGCAAATAGACTAGAGATGAGTTGGGTGAATTAGTTATTGATTAATTCACAAGTTATTAACTCATAATACAACTAATGAATACATCAGTTAACTCAGTTGCATGTCAGTGCATGTTCAGTTCAGCAGGGACAGGTGTTAGAGAATCAGATTGCTATCAGTTGTGACTATAGTTGTGCATCAGATCTTGCACAATCAAGGGATTGAGTATGCCAATGAGTTTGCCCACGTATTTGCCCACATTGTAGCTTGTGCTCACGTGATTAGCCAAGTAAATACGTGGTTGCCTTGGAATTATCATCAGTTCTTGAGCAGGTATTGAGCAGCGGAGGCAGGCAAGCAGCGAAGGAGATTTGAGCTAGTGATTGATTCAGATTTGAGCTGTATTGTGTGTAACAGAGGTGGAGATACTTGTGAGAAGTATTATGCTGTGTAATGTTACATGACTCAATCATTAATATACAAATATTTGGGGTTTTTAGCGAGATGCTTTCCCCGGGATACATACTGGGTTAATGTGTGAATTCTCTTGATGTTTTATTGTTATTGATGCTGCTATATTGATGATCAACGTAGAGGAGCTTCTGTATTGTGTATGTTTTCCGCAATAGTACATGATCAGGATAATCTCCATTGAATATGTGTTAAATTATTCAAAATTTCTACACTCTGCTTTGGTAAATGCCTTATGGGTTGACCAAGTCAAGCCTAAAACTTCTTGGAACACCTCCCCTTACTTCCTGGTGTATGGAAAAGAAGCCATCCTCCAATCGATTATCTACTTTCTTGCTCTCCAATTGTTCCAAGAATCCAAAGGCAAGCTATGTCTTTTAGTTTAGCATAGGATGGACACTTTGCACAAGCTATAGGAAGAAAGGCTGAAAGAAAAACAAAAAATTTCACTTCACCTGAGTTGTATCAATATATGGTTTGATAGAAAGTTTGCAAGGAAGAATAGATTTAGTGTGGGTGACTTAGTCTTGAAGTGGGACAAAGCCCATTAGGACATAGGCAAACACACTAAGTTTCAGTCCTCGTGGATTGGTCCTTACATAGTCCACGAAAATCTTGGCCAACACATGTATCATTTTCAATCACTTGACAGGAAGATTGACTCTCTCCCTGTCAATGGCCAAGACTTAAAACAATATTTTCAATGAAGATACGGGGCTACACCCCGCACTATGTACATAGTCTTTCGTTGTTTTCTGTTGTGTTTTCTTCAGTTTTGTGTTGTTTTGGTCATGTAAATAAGTGTTGTGCCTTACTATGTTGTGGCTTCCAAGTATGTGTGTGGTTGAAGTTCAAAGAGTCTTGTGACAGTGCAACACTTGGCTAGTCCTCTGTTGGTATTCCTTATGTTGGTTGCATCTTTTGGCCTATGAAGTTTTGACGGAAAATACGTTCCGTCTGTAAGGTGAGTTTTGGTCTAACCATGAATCTATGTTAGTCTGGGAACCTCGTGCCTATACTATGTTTTTTGCTTTGGTTTTTTCAAGCTTATCCAACTAGTAGAAATGGAGAAGGCGAAAATATAAACAAGAAAACCTAAATTAAAGGTCTTTATATGCTTTTATAAAGGAACAACCTCTCCTCCTCTCAATAAGTCGGGATCCCTCTTTGGCCCCAAAATAAATAAGTGTCGATACATAGTTCTCTCTAAATAAATAAATAAAGGTGAAAAAAGAGAAAAGCTTCATGTGCAGAGGGGTGAAGCAAGCACTAGTAGAAAATGATAAATTAGTGACTAGGTGACTAAAAAAGTTAGTCACCACAACTTTTCTAGGTGAAATACTACCAAAAATGAGAAATATTAAGTGACACAACTAAAAACGACTAACATAAATGACTAATTTAGTCCCAAATTAAAATATATGACTAGCTAATAAGTAATACAACTAAAAATGACTAACCTGGATGACTAAATTAGTCTAAGAACAAAAATACGACTACCTAACAAGCACTACAATAATACAAATTAGTCATTTATGTTAGTCATTTTAAATGTGTCACTTCACACTATAAACTTACAAGTGATAGGGGATTCAAAGGCTATTATGCATTGACTAAAAGGTTATACTTCCTTAAACACTTCTTTATCGGATCAATGAATGATTAGAGTTATGGAGCTAATTAGAATCTTCAGGGTTATATCCTTTAATAACATTCACAGGGAATTAAATTAAAAAACCGACATATTATCCAAAATGGGAGTGGGCTTATAGCTGAGTCAAATACATTATCAAGAATATATGCAAGGAGAAGTGTTTGTTAATTAGAAGATGGCACATTTTCGTTAGTTGAAGACTTAACTTTTTATGCATATCTACATTTTTTATTATCAGGGTCATATCCGTTGAACTCGGGATGCTAGTTTTTAATTTGGATATCAATTAATTGTTTATCTAGATTGAACATACATAATGAACATACAAAACAATGCAAACATTAAGAACTAAAAGCAACAATGAAAACATTTAGAGGTAGTGGCTGAATGCACAATACACATATAACACAACCCTTTCCCACATATATATGGACCAATGTTGACCCATGGTCTCCTCAACATTTGCCAAATGACATATTTACTCAATACCTTAAGGTAGCGATGGGTAGCCTAGTAGTGTGTGAGACACACGTAACGTTGATCACACAAAAATCTAGATTAAAGTCTACCCATGTTATCCTAATTAAGGCCCATCAAAATTATGGAGGATTATCATAACTAATTGGTAATGTCACTATTTTGGCAAGAGAGATGTGTAAGGCTCAAATCTCCCCCCAACATTTTTTCAACATTGAAATGATTACTACGACTAAGGCCATAATTATTTGGTGTTAGAAATATTATGGCCACATGCATGGGCCATTAACTTCTTCTATCCAGGATTTCCACCCAACCTTTAATACAAGCAAACAAGAGCATGTACTTTGGGATTGAGACTTGATCTCAAGTCATCATTAAGGGAATAACTCCAACTTATCTTTAGACCACAACTCAACAAATCTCTCTCCCCCCCACCCATATTAAGTGGGTGCTTCGAAAGTTATTATCTTGCAAGGAGAGGCACAACATTAAAATCGCGCCCGCACAACATCCCCGCCCCCCCCCCGCCCCCACCTCTTTCCCATGTTTTCTCTTCACTAAAATGGTTATAGAAACTAAGCCACGATAAAAAAAAATCATCGTATCCATGCATTGTCAATTTATTTTAGGACTTACACCTAGTGTTGAATATGTTGGCATAGGAGCACAATTTTTTAGGTTGTGACTTGAACTTGGGAAATCATTATAATAAGTTTTCCAACTTTCTACCAAACCATAACATGAAAAATCTCTCACCTTAAAGTTAAAGTGGGTTTTTATATTGTATTAATTTAGATTATTATTCTTACATTCTTAGAGATCAAACCAGATTGATGATTAAAAAGATAATTGACTACGTGATATCTATCAAAGTTTGAACTCTAGCCATTTATGGCATAGGTTAAATGGCACACAAAATGTAACAATTTATAGCCATGATTTAGAATAGAATTCAATGATGGATTATTATCACATTTAGATCATAGTTTCGCTTATGGCCCTACCATGCTTAAAAGTGTTTACGAAGCTTTGATTAGATTTAAAACCTTAGAAAAACAAGAACAACGTTAGATTAATCAAAGCCTTAAAATTTATTTTTCCCAACAAAATTGGATTAAAATATGTATATTTTTTCAATTAGATAGACAACATTACTATTTATTTTCCAACTATTATTTCAATAACCTAAAGTTACAGTTGACCTTCAACATTCTACACTAATATTAACTTTAAAAGGCCATATGTTTGAATCATAATTAACAAAACAAAATTCACTACTAAACCAATATTGTAATTTCCCATAATTTAATAAAAAAAAATAACCTTAAAAAACTAGGTTTTTCCAAAAAACTATCACCATAACCACAATTTCACCCTAATTAAACCGAAAGGTGTTTTCTCTATATAGAGTTGACTAGGAAAATGACCACTTTTCAGCCCCGCCAATCTCCTCGCTCCATTTTATCCTTCCCTCCCATCAAAAATCAAGTTTTTCCCTTAGTCTACACACTATATAGCTTTACAGTACACTGTAAGCCTATTGTGGAGCGACAATAACTCCTGTATTTCTTGTGTCCCCAATTTCAAATTCCACACGGGTACTCTATTTTCTCTCAAGCCTTCTGGAATTGTTGTCGCTAAGCATTAAATGAATTAGTGCCATGATGTTTTTCCATGAGAATATATTGCATTTTTTTCTTCAGAAGCTCATTCTCAATTCTTTATTTTAGCCCTGCAACATGGCTCCTCCCAGGAGAGTTCTGAAAGGGAGGAATAAAGAGAAATAGAAGGATTCAGATGGACAGATGGAGAAATATGGAGGTGGGGAAGAGAAGATGGAGAAATCTAGAGATGGGGAAGAGAAGGTGATGGAATCAGATTGGTGGCACAACTTTTGGAAGATGAATTCCTCCTCATTTTCATCAAATTCAAGTTTGCATCTGTTGCATTGGCCAGAAGATAACTTTAACCAATGTTGGGTATTCTTTAATCAATGTTTGGTATTCAAGAATGCTAGAAGACTTTGAAAATTTTTAGGTATTCAAGACTAAATATTAGTGCAATTGTCAGGTATTGGTTATCCAAGAAATAAGGATTTGGGTGTACATGAGCAGCGAGATTTGGTTATTTATGAAATACTGCGATGGGGAAAACATTTCCGATAATTCTTAGGTGTTAAATTTTGTCTAGATATTCATTTTATTGTCAAGTTGGTTATATGTGGCTAAATCAGAGCACTGAACCGGTTTCAAAATCCCCCAAAGACATGTTTCTGCTTTAATATGGCCGACATAGTTAACTGTTGCATTTGAGGCTAGGTGGAAGTACTAGCGATCTTGACAGCCCATGTATGTGGCACATTTCAATGGATTGGACCTTACTGGTCCATAGATGTGGCCTATCTCAACTAGCATATACCCCTTCATTGTGGTATCTATAGATGAAGGGACATTTATCAAGACAACCAAAAACATCGGATATTCATCAAGTTGTGCTATTGTATATTTAAAAACAATAATCTCAATGGATATTCATCAAGTTGTGTTATTGTATCTTCTTGACTTCAATCCCATATCCACCGATGACATGTGTACTTTGATAAATACCCTGGTCTGGCATTTTGATTAAGGATCCATATCATCATGAAATTTTTCTTGATTTCAACCCCTTGTGATGATCATGCTTTGATACAACTCCGTAGGTAGTTCATCATGGGTTGATCCCCTTTCATTTCTCATGTGTTGCTACAACTCTGCATACAAATTCATGTATTGAATTTCTATCAGTGACGTGGGTGGCACGTTGTCAAATGCCCTGGTTTGGCATTTTAATTAAGGATCCAAATCCTTATTTAGTCTTGAGTTCTGTGCCCTGCAGTGTTAGACTTTTATCTTGTTGTTGTTCTCCTACTCTATGGCACAACAAGTCCAACAGAGACTATTTTGATTCCAGTGTAGTTAGAGTGAGAGCACAACAAATCAATATGATGGTGCAACACTAGTGTTCTTTGGAGCGAAACTAGTGTTATGTAGGGAGAGAGAGTAAGGGTGCATGCATGCCTCTAGTATGCATGTGCCAACCGCTTCAGCCACCTGTTTTAGACTATTGATCCACTTAAGTTAGATTTTCTATTTCAAAGTTTGTTTATGAATGCATTACCTATTGTTAGATTAGGGCGTAGAGTCCTAGATATGCTAGGTTACTCACACGAGGAGTTGAGGAGGGTGCAGATCCAAAGGAGGGGTGTGCATGCATGCATGTGACAATTGTGCTCCACTTAAGACAAACTACATCTAGCACTTTATCCATGCAAGAGGGTGTGCTTGTTGAGTAGATGAAGGTTAAGGTTTGATTGAGTCACAAGGAGTTGAGGAGGTGCAAATCCAAAGGAGGGGTGTGCATGAATGCATGTGACCATTGTCCTCCACTTAAGACAAGGTACACCTGGAACTTTATCTATGAAAAAGGGTGTGCTTGTTGAGTAGATTAAGGGTAGGTTTTGATTGAGTGACCTTGTGGAATTCATGACGATGACTAGATACATTGTATCTTCTCTCTGTATCTTATTCTATAAAAGATGCCTAGGGTGCACCACTGTACTGGTTGGAGAGTTTTAGTTTGAACGTTGGCAAATGCAATTTTTCTTCTTTTCTGTAAATAGAAGATGCATGCAATATTTAGTGTTTTGTATTGCATGTTCACCGTTATGTAATTTCCAACAACATGTGTTTCTAGATCAACATATTAAATATTGTTGTTTTGATTGAGGCTTTTGATTTTCAATCTACCTTTGTTCGAGTTGATTTATTTTAGTGGAGAATTTGTTTACCATGGTCCGAAATTTAGCATTGTATCAAAACACATTCACTAAAATCCTCTAGAACTACGTATGTAATGGGCTACTAACTGTGAGAGGGAGTTCCCAACGGGTTTCAGTAGGATGATGCCCAAACTTCAGTGAATGAAGAAAATTCATATTTGTGATAGGTTATTGGATGAGATGTCTAGGATCTTTTGGTGATAGGAAAGTTGTAATTGGCCTAAGATAAATAATATACCCATGTGATAGGTTGCAGATCTTATTTCCTGTCTCTGGTCTATTTGTTCAAGTGTGCTTTTAGGCTTTGTAATTATGGTTGGTTTTGGTCTTTTAGAGTGTCACATATTTTAGGGCACTTACAACATTGTACTAAGGAAATGCAAGCTGCAAAATATCATGGAGGAAGTTGAACTAGGGCATCTTGTGGATATGAAAGTTGCACTGTCCATTGATCTCAAGGACTTGGAAGAACATGCTAAGAAATTAGTCAAGGCAAAGGAATATTCCTTGATTCTGTGAACGATCATTCACCCCTTAGATGGCAAAGAATAAGATGACGAAGGAGATGTTTTATACCTTGGTAATTTTGTACCAAAGTGTTAATATGTCTTCCTAGTCTTCCAGAAAGCTTCTAAATAGCAAGCTAACTTACAGTAACCTGCACAAGAAAAATCAATACTATAGCAAGCTATTCAATGAAGATCATAGAGTTGATAGATAAATTGTTGCCATTCAAGAACAAATTGATGAGAGAGCTATTTTAGACACTCTAAATGGCCTTGGTCCATTGTGAATTTTTTTTTTTGTATTTGTGCTCCTGGGTAGTTACCCACTTCTTAAAATTTGTGGGTCCACTTTATTTGAGAGGAGACAAAAGGTTAGAGATGATTTCATTTGGTTTTGAAAGAGATCAAGACCTAACCCTTGTTGGAATGGTGAGGAAAGGAGGAAAGAAGGGAGGATTTGGGAAGGGTTAGAAGAAGAGGAAGGCTCATGATCTTCAAACTAGGGGAAGAAAGATTTGAGCCATTTGAAGTACTTAGTGTCATAGGTTTGGTTAGTATGCCTCTTAGCGTCTTGAGAAGAAGGGACGAGGTATGTAGTAGTAGTAGTAGAAACAACTTGGAGGAAGTGTAGAATATTCCATAGGAGTAGCCTTGCATATAGCTTGGAAATAACCTTTTCCACGTGTCTTGTCTTTCCACCAACATTGTTTTGGGTGTTTAGGTAGTAGTAGACAATGGATCTTTGAGATACATGGTAGCTAATATATGAACTTTTTTTAGACTAGAAGAAGGTGTTTCTAGCATGTGGTGGAGTTTGGTGACGATGTCAGGTACTTAGTCATTGGGGTGAGTTCCATCTAATCCCACATGCCAATAGGAGAGGTTCTTGAGCTACATGAGGTACAATATGTTGTTGGTTTAACAATTTATTTTGATTTCTTGTATAATAGATTTCAATTTATTTTTTGATTTCTTGTATAAGAGATTTCAAGTGTATGATTGAGATTGACGATTGGTGAGTAATAATCATAAAGCACAACCTTGATTGTGTTGAATTTTAGCTAGAGGAGTGCATGAGGATAGCCTTTACGAGTTTCTAGTGTAACCTATGAAGCATGGAGTTTTGGTGTAGAGTAGTGACAATTTATGTGAGCTTTGGCATAGATGTTTAGGTCATTTAAACTATGGAGCTTTACCTATCTTGAAGGAGAGGGTGACGAGATTGCTTGATTTCAAGGTAGAGAGGATAGAGGAGTGTGTAAAGGATGTGCTCTAGAAAAGCATGCCAAGACTATTTTCTGAAGTAGTGAGCATAGATTGAGAGAAGTTCTTGATCTAGATGTGTGTGGACCAATGCCATAAACTTTCTTGACATGGAATATCTATTACATTTCTTTCATTGATAATAGGAAAACTTAGATTTGTTTTATGAATCTCTAAGGTCTTTGATACGTTCCAATAGTTCAAAGACCTTGTGTAGAACTAGATAGGTAAGAAGATGAAGGCACTAAGACTTGATAATGGAGGAGAGTGTCCCTCGAAAGATTTTGATTGCTTTTGTGGAGAAGTAGGGTCTCAAGAGGGATTTCACAATGCCTTACACCCAACAATATAATGGGGTTTCTAAAAGGAAGAATAGGTCCATCATTGGGAGAATGAAAGATATGGTTCATGACCTAGATCTCCCTATGTAACTTTGGATAGAGGTATGCAATGCAATTATCTATATCCTAATAGATGTTATCCTAGGGTATTGAAGGACAAAATATCGAAGGAAGCTCTAATTGGTGAGAAACCCTAGGTATCAAACTTTTTTGGATGTCTTGTATATATTCAAATTCTTGAGGAGAGGAACGAAATTGGATTTATTTAGTTGTAAGGGTGCTTTTTTCTGGTTACAGTGATGCCTTCAAGGCTTATAGAGTCAACATTTTATCATAATGAAAGATATAAGTGAGTCAAGAAATGAAGTTCGATGATGATGTTTGGTTGTCATGGTCTCAAGAGCTTCTAGTGGAGGATGAGGAGGGAGAAACACTTGTTGTCTTAAACATTGATATGGAGAAATCAAATCTTTTAAAATTAGATAAGCAAGTTTTTGAAAGTGGATTGATGCTTCATAACCTTCTAGTGTATCTTATAGGAAGCTTAGGTGTCTTACCTAGACTGGTGGGGTGCACATAAGAAAGTTAGAGGTCCAAAGATATAATTTTAAGTGTGCCAACCTCCTAAGTTTTTGAATTATGCTGCATTGATATCTTCCATCATTGATGCAGAGCCCTTTAGTTATGAAGAAGTAGTGAGTGAGCAAGTATAGCAAAATTCCATGGTGGAGGATTGTAATTCCATCATGAAGAATGATGTTTGGGAGAGTGTGTTGATTCAAGTGGGTGAGTTAGTGATTGATTCCAGGGAGATGTGAAATGTGAAGGATGAAACAATGTTATTAGAACTAGACCGAAATAGGTGGAACCAGTCAGACTGACTAGTTTGGGGGTGAAATTGATCTAGTTCAAGGTCTGGAATTGGAAATGGTCGATTCGGTACCGAACCAACCATTTTTGTCATGGAACCAGCTGATTTGGTGCCGAACGTTGGTTTTGTCATGGAACCAACTAATTCGGTACCGAACCGACCATTTTCACTAAACCAGTTGGTTTTGTACTAAATCGGCCGGTTTTGTACAACTTGACCAAAGACATTCAAAATGCAATTTTATTTTTTAAACATTTCTTTTTAGTGGGAAACCTAATATTAAATCTTGTGACCCTAATATTGTTATATTTCATTTTCATCCTTTTACTTAAATTTTTAACATTACCATGAAATGACTCAAGATGTTTGAGAGTGGTTCAGACTTCATTGGATTTCATATGGAGAAACTAGAATTTTAAATTTTACTCAAAATCCAACAGATTGAACAATATTTTAGGATTTCAGGATTTGAGGGATTGGAACATTTCTATTGGATTTTGTCATGGACGAGGGTATTGAACTAGAATTTAATCAAGAGCACCAAACCCTCTATGTACCTTGATGTTAGTGGCATTGGTTGTTGAACTCATCTATCACGACCTTACTAAAACTGTAACCATCACTCAAACAAAATCTTGACTTCACATACCACATTTTTTCTATCTTATTTTAATGCTTAGAGGGTGATATTGATGATGAAAATCCCAATATAGGCAATGATTTTTATGATATGTAGGCATTTGTTGTAGCATGATTTGTTTTGGATGTTAGAGGCCTTCTAGAGCTGGTAATCTAGCTTTGAAATTTGAATTTGCAACAACAAATTTACAGTTTTTCAGAAATCTGATTTCACCTCCATAAAGGGAACCAATTCTCGCACTGGTACTTTATTTAAAATGCAAATACACGTAAAACCACTTTTATAAACACGAAGGTTCTCAAACATTCTCCTGCATTCATGAGCAACTGTTGCTTCAAAAAATAAACTATTGCAAATACTCACGATGCTTTTTCTTCTTCTTCTCCACAATATTGATAGCTTATTCAATGTTCAAATTTGAGACAAAGATGTTTGCAAGGAAACTCTTTCCTATGGCTTCCTAAGAAACACATATATTCTTTCATCACAATCAAAAAACATTTTGTGAATCATTTGTATGAGGCATTCTATGGTAAACATAAGGTATTCATATTAACATTTTTCTCACCATGGCATATATCAACTCTCCCACCATATTACTAGGCATCAGATGACGAAAGTCATAATTTAGAATAGGGACAAAATAAAAGGGATTATTGAGCGGCATAAAATCCTAACATTCCGCGGAAATGAAAAGAGAAAAATATGTTGCCAATAAAAATCATAGTTTCCTATAATGGTCGAAGAAAATCATCTACAATTTGAATACATTATAAAACAAAATACGATAAGATTGTTGCAATTCCGGATTCAATATCATTGTTTAGAGTTATGTTTATTACTTGCACTAGCGAAATATTTGAGGATAGGATGGGGATCTTGGCCCTAGTAAACATATATGGTCAATGATAACAATGCTGATGTATTTGATACGATGTGGTGGAAATTATCTGACCTACTTCTCTATTTGGCAGCTTGCCAGAGTGTGGTCAGATCCTTGGAATTGTGTGTAAAATAGTTTGATTATGCACTGTGATATTCTCGGTCTATTCGGTATTACATCTTACCTTCCCACCTAAAGATGTCTCTAAAGCTGTTGATAAAGTTGTTTCATATTTTATTAGTTGATTCTTGCATCCTGCATCCTAGAGTATGTTGAACTCACAATCTAGGTGAGTAATATAGAAGGTTTCATTTCTTTCACTATCTATTCCATTTGAAGTTGTTACCGTAGATCCTGAAACAAATGCCAAGGAATGGTAAGTAAATCCAAGAGAGCATAAGGAAGGAATTTATTAAGTGACTAATGTAGCATAGGTGTCTTCTAGCATGTATTTAATGGAATGAATTGGCTCGACAATCACGTGTGACAATGAGGTGAATTCGTGAATTGCCACATATGAATCAAATCAAAGGAAAACCACCGAAATTTTGACTTCCAAATGATGCCACTAAGGTTCCTCTTCTTCACATCCAACGCCAATACGAATTGAATCACTAAATGTAGACTTTAGAGACATGAGGATCTGAATGTAGACTTTAGAGACATGAGAATTATTTAGAGATGTGAGGATTATTCAATGAAGAGGAAGTTGCGTTCTCAGAGTTTTCGTCTGTATTCAACATGTAAGAGTTTGCATTATCATGAAATCCTGCATCATTTAGTGGAACTCGTGAAGATTTCAATCATTCTCTGAAATGTGAGATCTTAAAATCAATTTCAACACATGGTCATTAGTAGAGATTGTAGCTTGATTTTAGGGTTTGATTTTGAGTCACATTTCAAAAATATAGAATCCTAGTGTAGATATCAAGCCACTTCTCTGCTACATAGCATGATATTTCTCTCACCATGATCGTGGATTAGACTTCCACAAAATTGAAACAAGATGTTGATTAGTGTACAAGAGGATTTCCACCATTAGCCGCTCACCTCTCTATTTGAATGGCAGAGTCATGCATGGTTGTGTAATTGATTCATCAGAGGGTGGTGATTGTATAACACAATGAGATTTTTGAAGTCCCTCGAAGTACATAAAATCTCTAGGTCGCAAGTATTCTAGCACTGTAAACAAAGGTGACAACTCTGCTGCAGGGCGATGTTGGAAATATGGGGAACGTCCCTCAAATGCTTTACAGAAAATCTTAAATAAGGAGGTGGATAAATTCAGTAAGCCTTCTCTTTTGTCGATTGGGATTCAAGGAAAGAGAGCTCTCAATCACTGCTTTAGGCCATATTGGACTCGAAGTATAGGGTAAGGAAGGTGATTCTACTACGTGGATAGATAAATTGTACAACAGTTTAGACCAAGAGGGTCACGACAATGGATTGACAATCCATGAAAACTTTTGGTTATCATAGTTCTCAGCTCGGGTCTAGTTCTTACTATTTATTGCTCAAACTTGGAAACCATATCATATTCTCATCGCAAACATTTCATTTTGATATCCAATGAGTTGGAAAAAAATATCAACAAAAAATAATTTGAGCAGCTGAGCCACTCTTCTCCTAATACTTTTGGTGCTCTGTTATTGTAAAATGGTTGAAACTTGAAAGTATATGTTTTTAGGTTATAAGTCTAGCTCCCCTTTGTTTTGGGTTGGAGTTGAGGTATTTCTCCCACAAGCACTATACCAGTCTTTTAATTACCTCTTTACCAAACTCCTCCAGGGCTGAGTTGACTCAAGTTTGACTCCAATATTTGAGGAAATAATCAAATCAAGCCCATTAAGAGATAACTTGGTCTGGAGCATTGTCGCAATAGTTAGATTGACTATCAAACTTTATTCTATCATTAAAAGGAGAGAAAAAATCATTATCCTTGTTTATTTATCTGATTTCATAACTTGGTATTGTAACATACAGATGGGAAACCACCTGTCGATGCCCAAAATCCATGTCATTTTGTTGGATGTGCTATCATATATAACATCCGTGGATGGAATAGAAAAGTAAGACTCAAGTAGAGATTGCATCCATTGACGCAACCCCTTTTGATTGCAAGGACTGGAGTGGTTTCTGAGGTCTAGAGGTTAGAAATTTTTTCCCCTTCAGTGTGGCATTATGCGCCCCATAAAGTGACATTGATGATGCACCCTGACATGCAGCACAAGGAGATAGTTTCCTTCCACATTTCCAACTCCTCTTTTCGATGTTCCTTTGCACCTCTCCGTGCAATTGCTAGTTTATTTTTTAACAGTTGAATATATAAGTATACATAGAATGAGAAGGTGGTATGTATCAATGTGGAATAAAGATGAACATTGGGAAGTGGTTCCATGGATATACATGATAGATTCCTATACTTTTGCAGTTGGAGGCCTTTTGAATGCTACATTTGGAAATGCGACTGAGATGATCATCTCATTATATGCTCTTGATAATGAAATGATTCACATTGTGCAACAATATTTACTTAGTTCTATCTTGTCAAAGATGTTTCTTGTGCTTGGATGTGCCTTTTTCATGGGTGGTGTTATTCATCATCAGAAAGAACAGGTCTTTAATAAGGTATATCCAGAGGCTTTTGCATGATAATGATTTCAATTATCCATATCCTTGGAATATTTCTAGTTTTTTTTTCCCTTATGAAATAAATAGGCATGTAATGGTTGTGTATTTCTTCTATAGGTTGTTGTTGTTGTCAACTCAGGATTATTATTGATAGTTGTTATGGGCCTACTTTTCCCAAGTGTACTGCACTTTACCCACACAGAATTACATGTTGGAAAATCAGAATTATCCTTTTCAAGGTTTAGCAGTTGTGTCATGCTTGTAGCCCATGTGTTCTACCTTGTCTTCCAGCTAAAGAGTCACAGAAATATTTATGACTCTGTAGATCAGGTTAGTTGGATTTATCTATTTGGCATTCTATCATCTGGTGCTTCTGTCTCTGTATTCAGATTTTAATCTCCATGAATGTATTTTAGATGATCTTATGCCTTATTTTTTTTATTCCCATGCACTGAGAGCTTCAGTGATTGGTTATGTACACAAGATGGGTTTAATTGATTTTTTTGACATCTACTTCTATGATTTGGGGCTTATGTGACTACCTTCAACTTTTTATTTGTGCAAATAGATGAGTAGTTGGCTACCATATTTTACAAATATAATGATGCAAGACCATCTAGACTCAACAACACTATCATGTCATGTTTACATTTTTATTTGGATTGTCTTTGTTGATGTAAAAACCCATTTGGGTTCTTGTGTAATGGTTTGAAGGAAGATTCCATAATATATTGAGAGTCAGTTTTATTGATGCAAAATATTGTTCCCGAATCCCACCCTTTGGGGATGGCTCCATTTTTTTTCCTTCCCTTGTGGACTGGGGGCTACAAGGGGATTTTTCCAAAGATGTGGTGAACATCCCTATATCTTGTAGTAGGTGACCTGCAATTATTTTGGTAGTTCATTTTAGCATACATGATAAGAAACATAATATGATATTTACTAATATTTTTATAAATAATATCTAGGTGGAAAGAATGTGGCATGTTGTAGAATCCCTTTTATGAATCACTTCACATGATTGGCTAGTTTGAAAGGTTTTCTAGCATCCAACGTTTTTGTCTATCTCACCATACCAGGTGAATTGACTAAGCCATAAATACCCTCTCCAATGCGAACATTCTTTGTTCCAATTTCGAATGAGAATATATCACTAATTTGAGACATATAATTGACTTCTAAATCTCTAGATTTAGTGCTAAAATTTTCCACTTTATCATCCCCTCGTTGGAAACAAAAGACATTTTTACAAACTGATCAAGATCAATATTTTCAGTAGAAGACCTATCAACATTTGGAAGGAGCAAACAAATATGAAAATGATTATCCTCTTCATCTATTACTAGACATCTTTATCAGGTTCTAATGAGACCCCAACATATAAACTGCCTTTCATGGCCTTAAACTTTCCTTTGTCTTTTCCAATCTCTTTTGTTTCCATGGGTTCTCACCAGTGTACTGTTTGGTGCATTAAAGCCAGTGCCCCACCAAGTTTTCAGGATATAGGGACATGGGAACATGGGCATGCTTTTGGGGGAAGTGTGGGTGCCCTCAAAATTTTAGGGAATATCACAACCCTGCCTCAAAATATTAATTTTATGAAAAAATATAAGAAAATATTAAAAGAAGAGATGTTTTAACTTTTATAAAGATATCAAAATTATGGTAGAAGTCTGTTGTTGTCCACTTTTTTCTGCCACAAAAAGCTTGCTTGCCACAAAAATCAGTCTGCTTTTCAACCTCCTTGGTGTGATGTTGTTAGTGGACAATGGATGAATGAGATTTTATGTGCTTAAAATAAGCTAATTTGAGTTTGGAAAGGACTGTTGAGCCCTGAACTTGCATCTCTCCTACACACTTTCCTAGACTTTTTTCCATTCACCTGGACCTCCTAAGCTATCAACATCATTGCATATTAATCATAAAAGAGAATTTAAAGTGGTTTTTTTAACTATGTCTTTATGTTTGCTGTTTGAATTAGATTTTGCTTATGAGCTACGGAATGCAGCCACTTTCCGCAACTGGTTCAACTTTCCGCAGCCATTTTTGTTAAACTCTAGGTTGCAAGTGTCATCCGGCAAAACCAGACACGTGGGCAAGTTAGAAATGACCTGGACATGGATCAAGTCCTATTGGTCTAGCCAGATTCATCAAAGAAAGTTGTATCAACGGTGGTCAAAGAATGGTCTAACGAAGGAGTCCGATGACAGCTGGGCTCTGTTTTCAACCACGTGAAGGATTCGTGGCTATTTCTAGATCCATGGAGGCACGTTGACACCTGTAGGTTGCACCACGATGTGAATCCAACAGTCGTTTTCAATAGATTGCATAATCTCGGCAACCATGATGCTAAATCCATGGACGCTGCCTTTTACGTGTCCTCTGTTAACGTAGTTTCACAGGAAATCAGCTATGAGTTTCTTGTTATAAATAACGCGTTTCCAAACACATACAATTAGTCTTTTTGCTTATGTAATTTTACTATTAAGTTGTTTTGCCGTGACACTAGTCCCACTATGATAATGTTGTTTTGAAATATAAAAGAAGACTCTGTTTCTACATGACTGTGTGAGCATAATTCTTGATTGATAGCCTGTTGACCGAGGCTGTGCAGAGGGCCCCTGCACACTGAGGTTTTGTTCTTTTATTACTGTACAGTTTTATGTAATGTTTCTTTAATTCCATTGCATATATTCCACAGTTATTCACTTGTGTATATTTCTTTTGCTATGATATTAACACTTCACTCCTATTCATGATTTTACAAGCTTTGTATATTGTTGTTAACGCTGATCAGTGTGTGTGTATGTTTCAGGATAGAAGTAGGCGCGGGCACTTTTACACATTTCCTTTTGCAAAAACTAGTGACATGGAATCATTCTTTCGGTTGACTTGCTTTTCTTAGTTTTTTTAATTCCGGTCCTGTTTTGTTGATTTCAGTTTAGTTCATTTGCTTTGTTAGATAGTTTAGAAATCAACTTACTCATATCATTGATGATTACCTCCGAAAGCCATAACTTAGACTACCTGGCGAGGGATCAAACTATGAATTGATGTGATTTGATTTTAGTTTTACTTTTTTGCAATTAGATATCATATTACTCAAGTTATTGATGATTACCTCCGAAAGCCATAGCTTAGACTACCTGGAGAGGGATCAGACTATGAATTGATGTGATTTGATTTTAGTTTTACTTTTATGCAATTAGATATTAGATTTCTCATGTTATTGATGATTATCTTCGAAAGCCATAGCTTAGAATACCTAGCGAGGAATCAAACTATGAATGATCTGATTTGATTTTACTAGATTGCAATTTTTGATTTGCTTGAGTACAGTAGCTTAATTTATTTTTCTATTTAGACAGTAGTAAGGATAATGGTTTCATGATCAATAGTTCATTTCTTGTTTGACTTAAGTAGCAACACATTTTCGTTTTTGTTCAGGTAAATTTCATCATTAGTATGTTCTAAGACCCTCTGGAGCGTTAAGATCTGGAAATCATTATAGAGGACAGAATTGCTTTAAAATCTACATCCATACTTGCCTTCTAGAGTTTTCTTTCACATTAGGAGACAAATAAAGATAAAAACCCCCAAAACAAAATAAAAAATAAAAAACGACAAAAGTAAGAAATAGGTTATCTTGCACATATAGTGTGCCACACTTCATCACCTTACGAATCTTGGATTCATAATTAATGTAGCAATTTAGGACACACTAAATTGACTAAAAATTTTGGCGCCATTGTCGGGGAAGTGTAACTAGGTAGCCAATCTCTTACATAAAAAAAAAAAAAAAAAAAAAAAAAAGAAGGGAAAATTGATAACTTCTCGAAGTATGCTCTCCTCTTGCACCTAGTGTGATTTGGAGGATCATAAAAGAGAGTTATTGGTTCAATAATTTCTTGAGTATGCTCTCTTCTTGCACCTAGTGTGATCTGGAAGATCAGAAAGAGGATTATTAGCCCGACTTGAAGAGAAAAAAAAAAAAAATGACATGCATAGAGCAAGAGATTCTAGGGGAAGGTTTGTAGCTAGGGCCAAGAGTTCGATTTTCACAACTCTAGCTTCTTCAAGGCATAGAAAAGATTCACCACCATCTACTCCTAGCCTTAAGATTCCTGGAATTCAAGGAGCAGCAGCTGAATTAGAGGATTCTCCTACACTATCTACCAAATTTCATCTGGGAGAAGACCCTTTCTTCACTTCTACAGGAGAGCATATTGTAAGCAAAGAAGTATAATCACCTGAAGAAGAGAAGGAAGAAACTCTCTCTCATCCACCCTTGATAGAAGAACCAGAAGAATCTGAGGAAACTATCATGATGGAGGAAGTAGTAAATGGATTTGGGGGTAGAGGTAGAGGAGGAGTAAATAATGGAGGCAACAATGGTGGAGGTGGAGGTAATAATGGAAGAAATAGGGAAGGAGATAACTCATTTGGATTCCCTATATTTGATGAGGAAACTCATACAACAACGAAAAACATCTCACCATATGTCCTCCCCAAATTTTATGGGTTGCGAAGTGAGGATCCTGAAACATTTCTGTTTGAGTTTGAAGTCGTGTGCCAAACCTATGACTATATGGAAGACTCTCAAAAACTCAAACTATTTCCTTCAACATTGAAGGGAGCCGCTTTGAAATGGTTCATGGGATTAGTCACCCAATATATTAGGAATTGGAATGATATAAAACAAACATTTTTGGATAGATACCTGGACTATTGTATGCCCACCAATCACAAGGATGAGGTATTCAAAATGATGCAAAAAGAAGATGAAAACTCGGAGGATTTACTTAAAAGATTTCAATACAACTTAAAGAGAGCAAAAATGAGTAACTTAGATGAGGAAACCTTAAAGGCCCTTCTATTGAAAGCCATTAGAGATGAATGGATAGATATTTTAAACATGATGGGGAGGGGAGACATTTCTCAACTTCCACTTCGTGACATAGCAGAACTATGTGTCCATCTCTCAAGGGGAAAATATAAAACGGGAAAAGGGCCTAGAGATCCTTCTCTTATTAGAGCAAACAAATCTGCAACTAGATCTGTAAGTAGGGTAGAAATTGGCAATATGCTTGATGAGTTCAAAACTGATATTCTAGGGAGACTTAGTGAACAACTAGACACCCTTAAGATACAAAACAAGCAGAAAGCAGAAAGTGATGCTCTGGCCATCTTTTGTCCGAGATGTAGGAAGAAGCATGCTCTAAGGGAATTCCCCTTGGATGCAAAATTTGTAGAAACATGTATGATTTTCTCAAAAAATCATGAGACCAAGGATTGTCCTTCAATTCCTGGGCTCAAAGTTGTCTTTCAAGAAGATCCAAATTCAATAGAATCTCTCTGTTTTGTTTCAAGAAGACCTTGGCAGGGGCAACAAAATCA
>APFE031068372.1:177570-216598 GCA_000404065.3 Pinus taeda | reverse complement strand
AACTTCATTTATCCAATTTCAGATAGCCGATTGGGTTTTCTCCTTTGGTTATAGTACCTAAAAAAATGGTAAATGGGGGGTATGCCTTGATTACAGGAATTGAATAAAGCAATTGAAGGATCATTTTCCTTTGCCCTTTATCGATCAAGTATTAGATACATTAGCAGGCAAAAAGTACTTCTCATTTCTGGATGGTTTTAGTGGTTATAATCAAATTCAAGTAGCACCTGAAGATCAAGATAAGACCACATTTACCTGTGCATGGGGAACTTTTGCTTATCAAGTGCTTCCTTTTGGATTATGTAATGCACCCGCAACATTCCAAAGAGCAGTATTAGGAATTTTTTTTGATCCAATCCATGATTGTGTAGAGGTTTATATGGATGATTTTACAGTTTATGGCGATTCATTTGAAGAGGTATTAGAAAATTTGGAAAAAGTCCTTATAAGATGTAAAGAAACAAATCTTTCATTAAGTCATGAAAAATGCTTTATGATGTTTACTGAAGGTATTGTTTTGGGACATCACATTTTAGGGGATGGGATTAAAGTTGATAGATCAAAAGTTGAAGTCATCTCCAAGTTGTCTATTCCAAATTGTCAAAAAGATGTTAGAAGTTTTCTGGGATTCACTGGATACTCTAGAAGATTTATAGAAAACTTCACTAAGATAGCATCTCCACTCTTCAAACTGCTTACAAAAGACTGTGAATTCAATTGGGGTCTTGATTGCCAATCAACATTTGAAACTTTAAAAACAAGAATATCTGAAGTGCCTATCTTGAGAGGACCAAATTGGAAACTTCCTTTCCATATTTCTATAGATGCTTCAGATACAGCTCTAGGGGCTGTTTTGGGACAAAAATATCTAGTTCCTTATGCCATTTACTATACCAGTAAAAATTTAACTCCCACTAAGTTGAATTATACTGTGACTGAAAAAGAGTTCTTAGTTGTTGTTCATGCAATCAATAAGTTCAGACATTATATAACAGGCTATGAAACTTTTATTCGTACTGATTATTCGGCAATTACATATCTAATGAACAAACTTGTTACTAATGGTAGAGTTACAAGTTGGCTCCTACTTTTACAGGAATTCAATATCACTGTGTTGGATAGACCAGGAAAACAAAATACAGTAGCTGATTTCCTGTCTAGGATTCAGAATACTAAAGAAGATTCTCCTGTAGAGGACAATTTTCCTTATGAATATTTATTTGTAGTAACTACTAAGACCCCTTGGTATGCAGATATAGCTAACTATTTGGTTACAGGGAAACTACCTCCACATTTATTTCCTAGTGAAAGAAGAAAGATTATTCAGGAGAGTTCAAAATATTCATGGATTTCTAACGAATTGTTTAAAACAAGGCCAGATCTTGTGATCAGAAGATGTGTTAGGGAAGATGAAATGCCTGATATCCTCAAAGCATGTCATGATGAACCATGCGGCATACACTTTACTGACAAAAGGAAAACCTATAAAATCCTCTCGTTGGGATATTATTGGTCATTCCTTTTCAAAGATGAAAAACAGTATGTCAAAAGGTGTGACAGCTACCAAAGAGTAGGGAAACCTACCGTTTCAAATGAAATGCCATTATAGCCACAGGTACTCATCGAACCCTTTGAAAAATGGGCTTTAGACTTCATTGGACCTATTAACCCACCATCTAAACAAAAAAAGTATATATTGGTATGTACTAATTATGTCACTAAATGGGTAGAAGCGAAAGCACTATTTTCTGCTACTGAGAATTCAGTTATTAGTTTTCTTTATGAGGATATTTTTACCCGCTTTGGTGTTCCAAGAGAAATTGTGACAAATCAGGGAAGTCAATTCACATCCAACCTGGTGGAGAAGCTGATGGAAGAATACAAAGTCAAGCACAGAAAATCTACTCCTTACCATCCGCAAACAAATGGTCAAGTGGAGTCTACAAACAAAGTTCTTGAAAGCATCATTACCAAAATTGTTCATCTACACATAAGAGATTGGGAAGAAAGGCTTCCTAAAGCCTTATGGGCCTACAGAACAACATGGAGGAATACAATAGGACATTCTCCCTATGAACTTGTTTATGGTAAAGAAGTCCTCCTCCCCATTGAGTTCCAAGTTAAAACTTTCAAGATGGCAGTTCAATTGGGAATGGATCTATCAGAAGCCCAAAAGCATAGAATGGAGCAGTTGAATGAACTAGATGAGATCAGACAAGAAGCAATACTAAGAACTGATCTAGTTCAATACCAAAGAGCTAAGTGGCATGACAAATACATCAAAGAGAAGAAGTTTCAAGAGGGAGACTGGGAATTGCTATTTGATTCCAAGTTTAAGGACTTCAAAGGTAAATTTCAGACTCATTGGCTTGGGCCATATGAGATTGACAAAGTCTTTAGTAATGGAGCAGTAAGAATCAAAACCATTGATGAATTTCAAACTCCTCTTATTGTGAATGGTCACCAATTAAAGATCTATCATAAGCCACTCTCAAAGGAGGAAATTTTCAAAATCTTTCAAGATAATTCTGCAATAAGGCTGGTGAAGAAGAATCCTTCTTCTCCACCAGCCTATTCTTTGATCTTTTTCTGTTTATTAAAAAAAAAAAAAAAAAAAAAAAAAAAAAAAAAAAAAAAAAATTGTATAAGCCTGAAAACCAATCACAGATTGGTAGTCTTATACAGAAAATACAGGGTGAAAATCAGAATCATCTGACGCCCTATATTTTCCAAAAAAAAATCTCTCTCTCATTCCACAATTTCATGTCACTTCCCTTCATTTCACTCCACTTCACTTCATTTCATTCCACTCCACCCATTTCATCTCGTTTCATTTCATTACATTCCACCAATAAAGTCTTTTCATGACCGGTTTTCATTCAATCAGTCATCATTTATCCATCTCCATTCAGTCATGTGATCATTGTATCAGTTTCTGCAGCTGAATCCTATTTCCGCAACTATAAACTGATTCCGCAGCTAGTTGTTGTTTTCGTAGCTAGCACCCTGTCATTCAACATTGGCATCCAGATGATAGTCAAAAATAATAAAAATCAAATGCAGGTATGACCGAGGGCATCTTATGAAGACATGAGGCACCTAAAAGCATCAACAAGGAGCAGCTGATTAAAGATTAATGGACAAAAAGTGGCAAAAATTCGAAGGTATGAGTAGAAATTTATTTCAAATAGCATTCAAAGCGCATTTTTACATAGTTATGAAACCATAGCTACACTATATGCAATGATTGGCATTGATAGCCTCCATAACCGTTCCACAACCTATGATTCCTCCACGAACATGCGTTTATTTTCAAACAGCTTCATGATCAGCCTTCGGATTTAACTCGTGTTTGGCTGTACTTTGACACTCCACCTGTAATCATGGGGACGTGGTTGATTTGATCACAGCTCCTCTCTGTCGCGCAAATTCTGCAGCCATTTCATGAGCATGTGCACGTCTACTCTACAGCCATGCAGTTTAAAACTCTGTTGGGTTCACTTTACTCCCTTACTATTCTATTGAAGTCACGGTTGCATTTCCACCTTGTTCACATAAGCCTCCACTCCATTCTGTGAATTCACTCCTGTTACCTGTTCTCTGTTTTCCATTTACAGTCACTGGTTTCTCCATAAACCCCGTTCACTCCCACTAACCCAGCCATCTCACCTCCGCTAATCCCTTACTCACACAGACATATTTTAAGACAGAAGGAAAGAATGGGTCTATTGTTGAGAGAAGAACCGAAAGGGCCCAAGTTTATGGAAGGGTACCCGCAATTGAAAAACATACTAAAGAAGGCACGGTGGCTACGGTTCATTCAAAAATTCAAGGGCTACAATAAGGAAATTACAAAGACTTTTGCGAGGTCTGGTCTTTTAACGGCCTGGAGGTGGAAGTTGGAGACCTCAAGTTTACAGTCACCGAGGCATCTATAGCAGCCGCTACAAAACTCCCACAGGAGGGAGAACGTTGGTTCAAAAACAAGAGCTTTGACGAGAAGGCTTGGAGGGTTATCCTATGCAATCCAGGTATGGATGTAACTATTTTCAAACGAGGAATCCTTGTCCACGCTTTAGAAGAGAAGTGGGCCAGTTTATTGTTGATTATTCAAAAGTTCATTACCTGTGAGGGACGTTTTGGGTCAATGTATATGTATCACACCTGGTTGCTAATGAATTTCTTAGAAAATTAAACCCTCAATCTGCCTTACTTTTTACTGAATAGTTTGAAAAAGATGTCCGCAACTGTCCAAAAGAATTTGGAGGACATAGAACCCCACCTGTATCATCATGGGCTTGTGAAAATTTTAATTTAAAAACAGTTGAAAGAGAAGAAGGACACCTAGGAACAATTTCTGGTTAGAAACTTCTTTCAAGATCCACCTGAGACACTAGAGAGCAGTTCAACAAGGAAGAGTAGGAGGAAGAAGACAAGTGTGAGAATTCAAGACACTCCTACTAGCAAAGCCAAAGAAATTAATCAAGAAGATAAACTGCCTGAAAGTAGGAAGGAGAGAACTGACGATAAGGAGCAAAGAAAACCAAAAGGGAAAAGAAACATAGAAGCTGTATATCAAACCCCAGATCCTTCCCAAAAAGAAGACCACCAAACACTGTCTGAAAGGCTAGCTTATCTTCAGGAACAATCAGGTGCAACCAAGAAGAAAGGAAAAGAAAAACAGAGTATGGAGGAAGAAGACACTAGTCCACAACATTTAAGGAGAAGCTCCAGGCTTAAAGGGAAATTAAGGATAGTACAAACCAAAGGGCCCCACTTTATTGATTTAGGAGGGGAAACACCGGAAAAGCCTCCAGCAATTCCTCCTAGCCATAGCCCACACCATACTCCTTTTTCTTAGCCAGATTTTGACATGAGTCCTTCTCGGCTAGATTTGGAGATTAGTCTTTCTCAACAGGATTTTGGGGTCAGCCCAAGAAAAACTACACCTGAGGTAGAACCGAATCAGCAAAAGATGTATGATTATATAGAATCCTTGGATAAGACAGCCACAGGTCCAAGCACTTCATCTACCCAACCTAATGCAGCACAAGAAACTCTAATCCAATCACTGAAACAAGAAATTTTTGAACTTGAGGTCTTAAATAGACACATCAAGAGAGAGAATGAAACATTAAAGGAACAAATCAGATTGGATAAGATCATTCATGACAACACCATGTTACATCTTGGGCTGTGGCAGAAGAAGAACAAGAAATTGAAGAAAAAGTGCAGGAGGTTGAGTAGAGCACTTATCAACCTCAAATTCAGATGCTTGATGAGGAAGCCTAGGATGTTAGCAGTACCAAGAAAGAGGAGAAGAGGGCTGGATGTGCTGGCAGAGGTCTCAGAGCACATGAACTAAAGGGAGGATGGTCAAAGTTTTGGTTGCATGAGGACATGCAACACCTTCATAGTGGGGGTATGTTGAGCCCTCAACTTGCATCTCTCCTACACACTTTCCTAGACTTTTTTCCATTCACCTGGACCTCCTAAGCTTTCAACATCATTGCATATTAATCATAAAAGAGCTTTTAAAGTGGTTCTTTAACTATGGCTTTGTGTTTGTTGTTTGAATTAGATTCTGCTTATGAGCTGCGGAATGCAGCCACTTTCCGCAGCTGGTTCAACTTTCCGCAGCCGTTTTTGTTAAACTCCAGGTTGCATATGTCATCCGGAAAAACCAGACACGTGGGCAAGTTAGAAATGACCTATACATGGATCAGGTCCTATTGGTCTAGCCAGATTCATCAAAGAAAGTTGTGGTCAATGGTGGTCAAAGAATGGTCTAACGAAGGAGTCTGATGGCAGCTGGACTCTGTTTTCAACCACGTGAAGTATTCATGGCCGTTTCTAGATCCCTGGAGGCACGTTGACACTTGTAGGCTGCACCATGATGTGAATCCAACAGCCATTTTCAATAGATTGCATAATCTCGGCAACCATGATGCTAAATCCATGGACGCTATCTTTTATGTGTCCTCTGTTAAAGTAGTTTCACAGGAAATTAGTTATGAGTTTCTTGTTATAATAACGCATTTCAAAACGCATACATTTAGTCTTTTTGCTTATGTAATTTTACTATTAAGTTGTTGTGCCGTGACACTAGTCCCACTGTGATAACGCTGTTTTGAAATATAAAAGAAGACTCTGTTTCTACATGACTATGTGAGCATAATTCTTGATTGATAGCCTGTTGACCGAGGTTGTGCAGAGGGCCCCTGCACACTGAGGTTTTGTTCCTTTTATTGCTGTACAATTTTATCTGATGTTTCTTTAATTCCATTGCATATATTCCACAGTTATTCACTTATGTATATTTCTTTTGCTATGATATTAACACTTCACTCTTGTTCATGATTTTACAAGCTTTGTATATTACTGTTAACGCTGATCAGTGTGTGTGTATGTTTCAGGATAGAAGTAGGCCCGGGCACTTTTACACATTTCCTTTTGCAAAAACTAGTGACATGGAATCGGTCTTTCTGTTGACTTGCTTTTCTTAGTTTTTTTAATTCCAGTCCTGTTTTTTTTATTTCAATTTAGTTCATTTGCTTTGTTAGATAGTTTAGAAATCAACTTACTCATATCATTGATGATTACCTCCGAAAGCCATAGCTTAGACTACCTGGCGAGGGATTAGACTATGAATTGATGTGATTTGATTCTAGTTTTACTTTTCTACAATTAGATATCTGATTACTCAAGTTATTGATGATTACCTCCGAAAGCCATAGCTTACTACCTAGCGAGGGATCAGACTATGAATTGATGTGATTTTATTTTAGTTTTACTTTTCTACAATTAGATATCAGATTACTCAAGTTATTGATGATTACCTCCGAAAGCCATAGCTTAGACTACCTGGCAGGGGATCAGACTATGAATTGATGTGATTTTATTTTAGTTTTACTTTTCTGCAATTAGATATTAGATTACTCAAGTTATTGATGATTACTTCTGGAAGCCATAGCTTAGACTATCTGGCAAGGGATCAGACTATGAATTGATGTGATTTGATTTTAGTTTTACTTTTATGCAATTAGATATCAGATTGCTCATGTTATTGATGATTATGTCCGAAAGCCATAGCTTAGACTACCTGGCGAGGAATCAGACTATGAATGATGTGATTTGATTTTACTAGATTGCAATTTTTGATTTTCTTGAGTACAGTAGCTTAATTTATTTTTCTATTTAGACAGCAGTAGGGATAATGGTTTCATGATCAATAGTTCATTTCTTGTTTGACTTGAGTAGCAGCACATTTTCATTTTTGTTCAGGTATTAATTTCATCATTAGTATGTTCTAAGACCCTCTGGAGCGTTAAGATCTGGAAATCACTATAGAGGACAGAATTGCCTTAAAATCTACATCCATACTTTCCTTCTAGAGTTTTCTTTCACATTAGGAGACAATCAAAGATAAAAACCCCCAAATCAAAAATGACAAAAGTAAGAAATAGGTTATCTTGCACATATAGTGCACCACACTTCACCAGCTTACGAATCCTGGATTGATAATTAATATAGCAATTTAGGACACACTAAATTGACTAAACAAGGACCCAATGGCTTCTCTATCATTTAGGAGTCTAACAAATTTTAAAAAATGTTTTTAATTAATTTTTATATATTTTTTTAATTTTTATAGTCTGCATTAATGAGAGGAAGCTTCCAGGAGTACTTGTTGTTATCAGATACTCTTGGGAGTCCCCAGTACTTAGGGATGTGTCCCTAATAATAATTGGGAACCCATTTAAGAAAGTGTGCTTCCAAAGTACATGTTGGTATCTAGTACTCCCTTGGATTTCCTTGGTGCTTGGGAACATCACTTTCCGGCACTGGGGACATCCCATCTGAGCAGATGTTCTAAGCGAAGTAACTTTTTGAACCCAAATTTCTGGACGATGGCAGGGGATGCCCCTAAAGATGCTTCCACACTTGCAATTGGGACTTGGGATGCATCCCTTGGATCACTAATTTCAAAAATTGTGAGAGAATTTTTATTACAGGGTTGCTTGCAATGTTATAATCATATAAAAGTGGTTGTTGAATATGATCCTGTTAGTGTTATTTTGTGAGGCCGTGTTGAATGTAGACATAAGTGGACATGAATCCTTCCATTTTTTGGATTAAGAAATGATTAGTTGGAATGACATTGGTCATACCATTTCATGGTAGACAAGTGGTTCAATGCAATTAATACTACTTGATGTCACACTCAATGCTAGTTGATTGACAAAATTCAAAAGAGGATGAACTTGGCCTTTATACCAATGAGTGGTGTAACAATTTTTTCCTGAGTTTACAGGAAAAAAGGTTAGAGCCAATTGTGATGATGAGAGAACAACAATATGCACTTATAGTAGAAATTTCTGAAAAAAGGGAACTGCTATAGAAATTCTGAGCCATGTTGGTTTAATAACGAATGATATTTTTCAATGACAATTGTTGGAATTAGCTCACCAATGTTTTGCAAGAAAAGTTTAGATACAAAGTGGGACTCAACTCACCAATTTCGATGTCTCAGACCATGTCTCTCCCCATGAAGAGTTGTCTGTTTGTTGACAAGCGAGGTTGATATTTAGGAGAACCATTGAATGAGTGAGTGAATTCTATGCAAAGACCGACGATGATAACAAAACCAAATGTGATGATGAGTTATTTGTAACTTACCTAATTTCTATTATTTAAAGTTAAAATTTTTATGCAGAGGTAAATCTATTAGGATAGTCATGTCACCTATGTCTTATATATATTACAGTCTTCTTGATTGCATACCTTTCACATATATTATATGTATTTCTGCCTATTGGACTATTTGGCTTTGTTTTTTTACCTATGAACCTTTCACATATATTATATTTATTTTTTTCTATTAGACTATTTGACATTTTTTTTACCTATGAATGCCTATAACATGCTATGATTGCTACAAAGCATGTCACAAGTGGTATTCAAGCATTTATTCTGGTGACATGGTCACCCATATGTTTCTGTTGATGAAAACGAGGAATGGTTCTAGGGAAAGAAATCCCATTGTTGTGGAAAAGGCTTTAATTTCATATTAAAAAGAATAATTACAGTAAAAACTCCTACAGATCTTTCCAGGACATCTGCCTAGATATTTCTGCCACTCCAGACTTCACAATGTTGTGGAATAATGTTGTTGCACAATAGAACTAAATTTTCTATGAAATCTCCCATTTCACACTAGTGCAAAAAAGAACACGAGATACAGGTTGCAACACTAACTACATTTGATACTAGGCTAAATAATAATTGTGTTGAAAGAGAAACTGGTTTTCTGCTAACCTTCAAAGAATGACAAAAGTTGGTAATGACAACAGTAAATTTATGAAGAAGAGAGAAACTGTGCTGAATTTTAAAACAATTGTCACTACTGGCATGGAAGAAAAATACAATAAAAATAATAAAGGGCAATGGAATTTCAAAGAAAACCTAAACTAAGCAATATAGAAGAAAAATAGTTCATCAAAATAAACACTTTAGGAAGATAGATAAGATAAGCCATTTTTATTATTGTCCAAATAATGACCACAAAAGTAGATAAATAGGATACTCTAGTGTTGAAATGAGTGATAAAAATAGCTTTAGAATACAAAACCTCCCTCTAAAAGAATCATGTGATGTATAAGACCTGCGTTTCTTTATGAGTCACTTTCAAAAATAGGAATTATTATTTAATAATAAACACCGACCTCACCTATATGCTCCCATTTAATGGTAAGATAACAGAGTTGTGCACCACTTCCATTCAACGATCCTATTTTTTCTTTGTAGGTTGTTGTATTAATATAATTTAAAGGAAAGTGTAAGATCTAGGTGTAAAATAAACAACTGCTATTCATGACCCTGAATTTAATACAATATTAAGTTGGTAAAATAAAGTGATATGAAGGTTATGAAATACATACGTAAAGTTATTAATCTTTTTTAAATTATGTAAAGTTCAAATATTGAAAGGTGTGCTTTCCAGGCAAAGAAGTGCCGAGGTGAAAAAAGTAAAAAGTGATATTATAATAATCATGGATAGATTAATCCTTAGAATGGAGTTATTTGGGAGGCAATAAATGGATGTTCATGTTTGTTTGGAGGAAGTAAAAATAGAAGGGATGTTTGACATGGTTGAGGGCTATGGGGAGATAGGTAAGAGAGTGGTGGAGGCTTGGAGCCATTATGGCTCACTGTCCATGTACGAAACTTGATGTTGCTTACCTCCTTAAGGGACAATCTTTAAGTAGGAATATTATGGTAGGAGTGGGCATTGATACGATTCAATTGGTGATGGCTTAAGGCAAAAGAATTGTCACTAAAGATAAGAATCGTGCCTAGTCAACTTTGTAGGGATTACACTATATGTTCCAAAGGTAGTGGGCTTATATGCTAGGAAGGCTTGTTCGTGGTCTTGCTCACTATCAATTTGAATTTGGCTCCCATCCTACTGGCCTTGGGTAGCCACTTTTGGCTCATCACTTGTTCTGTCTCAGTGGCGTTCAGGGTGGATTCTCTCTTCGGAAAGGATGTCAAACAAGTGGAAATTGATTAAGGGGATATCTGCCAAGGCCTACACATAGGGAGGCTAAGGAAATGCAGGGAGTACTCTACCCCTCCATAGTCACTTGAATAGGGTTATATCCTTGCGATGACAACAACAAAGAGATGACAATAGTCATTTTTTTGTTGATGTAAAGAGATAAGTAGAGGAAATTGAAAACTAGGGAGAGGGAAAAGCGGGTCATGACTTCCAGTGTTAAAGTAGATGAGGAGATATTGCCTTGGGTTCCAGAATATGGTTTTTCTCATAGTAGAGATACCAAATAATTAAAGCTTTGGATATGTATTAGCATTTAAAGACATCCATTTCCATGACTATCATCTATCACAGTTTTCACATTGATATTTCTAATAAATATGCTTTTAAACTTTATAACATAACATGTTATTGAGAATTGACTAGTGCAGTTAATATAGGAGATCTCGACAACTTGGTTAAGTACAACATCCATACTGCTGTTGGAGATTCTTTGGCTTGAGTTGGTGTCCACACCTCGAGAAACTATATGTTGGCATTATGATACAGGTGTTGTCCTTGATGGCAACTCACTCAGAGGTTTGATACAGGTGATGGCAACTTAATCAGATGACAGATCAGAATGTAGCAGGTCAAGAGAGAGGTATACGCAGGTTGATTGTGATGAAAGTGCGTATATATGCGGGTTAGCAGAGCAAAAGGTGCGTATACGTATACACACAGGTTCACAGAAGGAAAAGTGCGTACATGGTTTTGGTCCATGGTATTTGGTCCATGGTATTTTGGTATTGATCCATGGTATTTGGTTCGAAATGACGACCCCAGGTATTGGGTCCATGGTATTGTTTCTACATGGTTTTGGACCATGGTATTGATAGAAGCCTAACCTATATATTAGGAAAAAGGTGAGAAGAAGGAATGGATGTCTGACGAAGTGGGAAGATCTAGTATTGCTGGTTATCGGTTTGTGCTGCTTGGCTTGGGTTGGATATGACAATGAAGGTATAAGTAATTATCTTTAGATCTGTACGCGGGTTGTCTCTGGTGAAAGCGCGTATACACGCGGTTTTGATATAGTCAAGTAGCGTATGCATTATAAGATTTGGTGTTTCAGGTTGTTGTTGATTCTAGTGGTTGTTGCAGTGTTCTGGGCTCTGGTTTGCGCTTTGTGTTTTAATGACAGGGTTTCAGTGATTCAGTATTGGGTGATTTAGTCATTTATGATACAAGTATAAGTTGATGATTGTATTGCAGCAGTGATTGTTTTGTACTTATGGATCCAGTCTGAAAATTGATGAAACGTGGTCCCTCAAGAAAAGAAGGTTGCAGCCTTCTGTAGGTCAGCACCTACGTACTAGTATATTCGCCAATACAAGAGCTAAGGGGGTTGTAGCTCCCTTCCAGAAATAGATGGAAAACGAGAGAGGGTTGTGGCCCTCTGCAGGTTGTAGCCTGCGTGCTGGTAAAGGACTGCACCAATACATTGTAAAAGAAGTTTCTTCTTAAAGGAAGAAAGAGATGAATTGTAGCAGGTGGTTTTCACCCACATTGGGTTTCCACCTTATATCATGGTGTTCATGTGTGCTTCTTATGTGTGATGATTTGAACTGTTTTACTACACATGTTTACTGTTAATGTGGTTAATAATGTTCTGATGCATTTACTGAAGATAAGCTAACTGAATCATAAGATTACTGAATGTACGTTGGTTGCATTTAACACGGTCACATATATACGTGGATATACTGGACTGAAGCCGCGTATATAAATCTGAGTATGAAAAATGAAAAGTAACTGATTTGATAATACTGATTCACCCCCCCCTCTCAGTATTATTTCCAACAATTGGTATCAGAGCAGGTCCTTTTGAAGAAGCTTGATCGCTTGAAGGAAAAGATCCATCAGAATGGCTAGTCCAGAAAGAGAGGCACACATCAGGCCACCAATCTTTGACGGGAGCAACATTACCCACTGGAAGATAATAACCACAACATATCTACAATCGCTTGGAGTAGAAGTTTGGGGAATCGTAGAAGGTGGATACAATTTCCCATCAGCAATTCCTACATATGCAGCCGAGGAAAAGCAATATGAGCTCAATGCCAAAGTTGTTACTGTCTTATTGGGAAGTTTGACACAATCAAAATTTATGAAGGTCATGCATTTCAAATCAGCTAAGGAAATGTGGGACAAAATCATTCTAAGCTACGAAGGATATGAACAGGTAAAAAGAGCAAAGCTTCAAACTCTTAGAATCCGATATGAAAATCTTAAGATGCATAGTAATGAAAGCATAGATAATTACTTCTTGCGTATGGATGAGATTGTTAATTGTATGAGGGATTTGGGTGAAGAATTTAAGGAAGTTGTCTTAGTTGAAAAGGTTTTGAGATCCCTGTCTGCTAAATTTGATTCCAAAGTGTCTGCCATAGAAGAAAAGGAGAATCTGCAGAAAATCACCATGTCACAGCTTCATGGAATCTTAACTGCTTTTGAGATCCGAAAAGAGGGACCATCAGAAGCAGCATTCGAAGCATCAGGATACATGTCAGAGGAAGAAGATGAGGTAAATTTTGTCAATAATCTTGAACGGGGAACTGGATGATTCAAAGGTAAGCTACCTTTCAAATGCTTTTCATGTGGTAGAGTTGGTCACTATGCTGCTAGATGCCCTCATAACAAAGGAAAGATGTCTGAAGAAGGTAATAGAAGCTATTATACCAATGTTAAAAGTAATGACTCATTCAATGGTAGTGAAGACATTAGAAGTCTCATGGATATGATAAGAAGAATGCAGAAACTGAAGAAGTTACCAAATTAAACGAACAATTGGAGACAGTAACCAAGGTAAGGGAGAAATTGCAGGATATAGTAAAAGATCAGAGCATAACAATTCAGAGTCTTGAATCAAAGATCTTCTCTCTAAAAGAAGATCTTGAAAAATCAAAGGAGAAGAACAGAGAAGCTCTTGAACATGAAGTGATCAAATTGAAGCAACAAGTGGAAGAAGGAAGAAAAGCTGAAGAAGACCTAAGGAAACAGTATCTGGAAAAGGAAGAACAACATCAGGTTGAGGTAAATATCGTAAAAGGTAAATTAGAAGAAAAGGATAAATTGTTGCAATTTCAAGATAGTACTAAGATTTTGGATGTCATTCTTGGTAGTCAAAGGTCCCCTAGTATCAAAACTGGTCTTGGCTTTTATGAATCTGTTGAAGGAGAATCTAGCTCACAAGGTGAGGCAAGAAACTCTAATGAGAAATCTGAAAAGCACGATGAAGAGAGGAGAAGAAAACCCCATCAACAGCCAAGGAATGAAATTCTTCAAAGGAAATATTTTACTCATCCACTGAATAATGTTGAATGCTATGTATGTCATAATCTTGGACATGTTGCAGCCAGATGTAGAAGTAGAATGGTTCAAAACCATCACAAAGGATCATCGCATCCCAGGTATTTCAGAGGATATTGCTTTGCCTGCAATGCATATGGACACAAAGCAATTGATTGCAATAGAAGGAACATGAAATATGTAAGATGTTATTCATGCAACAAACTTGGACATAAAGCAAGGGAATGCAGGAGCAAATTTCAAAGTTCAAAACAAGAGGACCATACATCATCACAGTTTCAGAAGACAGAATTAGAAACAGAAAGGTGTGACATAACTCAGTTAGCTGACATAACAGACACAGGGGATACTGAAAGTGAAGAAATTCAGTATTCCATCTTGCATACGCTGATATAATGAAGATAAGTCGCGTATATACGCGAGTTACAGGCTGCAGAGTCGCGTATATGGAGAACAGAAGAAAGGGCAACAGAACAGACCCAGGAAATGGTTCGGTCATGATATGAAATGGTTGGCACAAGCTGAGGGGGAGCATATACTTCAAATAATGCATCGTTGGCATTATGGTTAGAAGTTGTTGATAAAGTTTATGAAGCTAAATGATACATCTTGCTGATCAAAGGAATGGTATTGCAGGTCATATATGATGAATGATAGTTATGGTTTTGAATGAATTGTTGGTCTTAAAACTTGCATTTGCTCAGGGGGAGCATGGATGGATTGATACAACTTGGCATATACAAAGGGGAGCTCAATCAGAAACTTCAACATGTACTCAGGGAGAGTATGGACAACAGAAGGTAAACCAAGGAAGAGAATATCTTGGTCCACCCTTTGCCCTTGATGTCAAAGGGGGAGAGTGACTTGGTGTGGTGGTTGCCATCAAGTCCAAAGGGGGAGATTTTTGGCATTATGATACAGGTGTTGTCCTTGATGGCAACTCACTCAGAGGTTTGATACAGGTGATGGCAACTTAATCAAATGATAGATCAGAATGTAGCAGGTCAAGAGAGAGGTATACGCAGGTTGATTGTGATGAAAGTGCATATATATGCGGGTTAGCGGAGCAAAAGGTGCGTATACGTATACACGCAGGTTCACAGAAGGAAAAGCGCGTACATGGTTTTGGTCCATGGTATTTTGGTATTGATCCATAGTATTTGGTTCGAAATGACGACCCCAGGTATTGGGTCCATGGTATTGTTTCTACATGGTTTTGGACCATGGTATTGAGAGAAGCCTAACCTATATATTAGGCAAAAGGTGAGAAGAAGGAATGGATGTTTGACGAAGTGGGAAGATCTAGTATTGCTGGTTATCGGTTTGTGCTGCTTGGCTTGGGTTGGATATGATAGCGAATGTATAAGTAATTATCTTTAGATCTGTACGCGGGTTGTCTCTGGTGAAAGCACGTATACACGTGGTTTTGATATAGTCAAGTAGCGTATGCATTATAAGATTTGGTGTTTCAGGTTGCTGTTGATTCTAGTGGTTGTTGCAGTGTTCTGGATTCTGGTTTGCGCTCTGTATTTTGATGACAGGGTTTCAGTGATTCAGTATTGGGTGATTTAGTGATTTATGATACATGTATAAGTTGATGATTGTATTGCAGCAGTGATTGTTTTGTACTTATGGATCCAGTCTAAAAATTGATGAAACGTGGTCCCTGAAGAAAAGAAGGTTGCAGCCTTCTGTAGGTCAGCACCTACGTACTAGTATATCCGCTAGTACAAGAGCTAAGGGGGTTGTAGCTCCCTTCCAGAAGTAGCTGGAAAACGAGAGAGGGTTGTAGCCCTCTGCAGGTTGTAGCTTGCGTTCTAGTAAAGGACTGCACCAGTACATTGTCAAAGAAGTTTCTTATTAAAGGAAGAAAGAGACGAATTGTAGCAGGTGGTTTTCACCCACATTGGGTTTCCACCTTATATCATGGTGTTCATGTGTGCTTCTTATGTGTGATGATCTGAACTGTTTTACTACACCTGTTTACTGTTAATGTGGTTAATAATGTTCTGATGCATTTACTGAAGATAAGCTAACTGAATCATAAGATTACTGAATGTACGCTGGTTGCATTTAACACAATCGCATATATACGTGGATATACTGAACTAAAGTGCGCGTATATAAATCTGAGTATGAAAAATGAAAAGTAACTGATTTGATAATACTGATTAACCCCCCCCCCCCTCTCAGTATTATTTCCAACACTATATTGAAACTTATTTAAAGTGAATATTAAGTTTTTGTTTGAGAGTTTTATGGGAATATTTCAGTGCTGCCTTCCTCATCAATTTTTCAAGATTGAATTATAGAATTCAAATCTCCATTTCAAATTTCACAAATTTTGGAAAATTAAACTGATGTGTTTGGGCTTGTATATATTTCTTTCATGTTGGAAAAAATGCTTGAGCTTCTCTTAGCAGTTATGCCAATGTATTTCATCATAACAACATCAATAGTTATTTGATAAAGAACATCAAATTTGGAACAAATTATGAGGAAACAAGGGAGCACCTACTCTTACAAAAAATTATAGTTTGGAAGCAATTATAAAAAATTGTTCCTTGTCAGATACACAAAAAATGTTATCCTTGATGGGGTTCTAGTTTACTAATTGTCTACCATTATTCATCTTGTCGTATTTACCCATTTTTCAATCCATTGTAATCATACATCAGTTTTCTATCACATTCTTTCTGTTGCATCTCCTCATTGTATGTGCTATCTAGATTGCATCACATGTTTGACATTACATCAAAAAAACCATATAGACTGTTAATCTTTGCAGTATGTGCTATGTGGATTCTTGCATGAGCTAGTTAACTATTTTTTTCCTAATTACTGGATACTCATAATCCATAATGTCATTGGCCAAACATGTAGTGCACATGGTGTTGTAGCCTTGAAGTCTCTTTCTGGACTTGATTTTGGGTCATCATACCATCAAATTGAAGAATATTTGAAATATGTGTTTGCCATGATAGACCTTCTTACAAAGAAAATTATTGGCCATAGCGCAAATGTTTCCTTGCACACAAGGACTACCTTAGAGTAGGTAATAGACCTTGAAGATAATGTGTTTCTTTAACCATATTTCATTTTAATCTAGTTCTTTCTTGTTTTTATTTCTTTCTAACAACTATTAGAGCAATGCTTCATTTGTTAAAGAAACCTATAGGTATAATTCAACTATTAGAGATAGTTCCAAATAAAGAGCTTCCATCTTCTGCAACTGAGCTTATAATTTCATATGGGGAGTTGCCACCTCATTGATCTATTAATCCTAATGAAGATTGCAAAAGAGTCAGCAGCCTCGTATGAAAAAAACAAAGAATCAGCCAAGAATATTGAAACAATTGATGATTCTTATTTTGTAGGGTGTATTGCAGACAAATTCATGTGGGAGTGCCCAGATTCATCACCATATAGGCCTACATTTCCTGTGTCTTCATTAAAGAGAAAATTGGCTTCTGTGGATGGCCCAAATATGCATCAGAGAGTATATGGAATTGGTTCAGGAGCTGTGGTAGAAGCCAAAGCCACTAGCTTGTTTGTTCATATAGGAAGTACAACTATTTCCTCATCTGGTCCAACTAGAAGAGACACATTTTGGCTGCACAAAGCTAATACTAGTATACCACCTTCTATGCATGTTGATTTTTATGGTGTAAGAGAGAGAAACAATGATGGTATGCGTATCGATTCCAATGTTGTTAATGCTCAATGTGGACGGTATTGGTGGTAGGCCACCATCTATTCATGTGGATGAATTTATGGCTATACAACAGGAATGCTGACAGCCAGTAGCTTCAGCTGGTGGAGACCTATAGAAACCCATGCTAACACTACCACCTAAGACCGAGTTCAGTGTTGTTAAAAATACCAAATCTAGAGAATTGAAGTCTCACCTTGAAGATGACTTACATGAAACCAATATTAAGTTGGAAGTTGTTTCTAAATCAGAAGACTTGTTGCAGTTCCCACAGTTTGATGACTTTCTGCCATATGCACTAGTGGACTTACCTGGAGAGGATTCAATTGAATTTCTTGTTGATGATGCAAAACATAACCCTGGTATTTCTCCACAGTTTATTCCGGTGAGAAAGGACATAACAATGACCATAGTTGAAGGTGTTAATTCTATAGGCTCAATCTCTAGGAACCTTGTTACACAACCTGAGGGTAGTATTGTCAGACATGAAATCCTTACTAGAGACAAAGGAAAAGGAAAGCAAAGGCCATGTGGAGAAACAACTTTCCCTTGGGAGAAATTTGATAATAAAATACCAAATTTGATGTCCATAACATCTAATTGCTATGAGACACCTATTACATCTAAACCACTAGAGATGACAATACCATTTATGATCAAATATCTGTATTGGGAGTTATGCAAGCAGGGGAATAGGGGACTATTCCTTTCCCTATTTTTCATCAGAGATCCACTCGACCATATGTTGGTCTTGGCTTGATGTTAACTCTAGCCCAGCCCCATTTTGAATAGAAAGGTCATTTACATGCACCGCCACTGCCACCTTTGCAACCACCTCCAACAGTTCCTTCTAGTGTAACTCCTCAATTCGTGGAAGCCAATCCTAGCCATGTATCTTCTTACATATATTCCATAAGCGATGTCCAACCTCCTCTTCCATCAAGTTCACCTTTCCATACATTTGACTCTGCTACAAATAGTGTAGTTCCACCATTGCCTGGAAGAGATAAAAAACCAACTACTCTAAAAGATTATTATATGGAAGGGACAAACAACAACATGAATATCAGTATGACACCACCATTACCTCCATCCACTACTCATTCTCTCTTAGAGGTTCCTCTTCGTCCACCTCCACCTGTATAGTTCCATCCTGAACAACAATGACCAACTAGTCATGGTTTCATTGCCCCAACCACCACTCCTTGCCCTTCTTTTGACACTTCAACAAGTCCATGGGCTAGTGTCTCAACTACTACTAGAATGTTCGATGATACCATTGTTTTAGCAAGACCTCCTCCACCTCTTCCTCCCACACCTCAACCATTTTCAGCCCCACGAGCCCTAAGTTGTGCAGGCATCTCCACAAACATCAACTATTCATCCTGTATCGGGTATGTATTTTAAGCCTACTCCAACTATCTGACTACCTCCACCAACATCCTCTAGTGATAAGGTATTTGGAAGCTTTTCTACATCCAGTGTCTGTCAAAGTTTTGTCTCTTAGTATCATCCTTTACCTCTTGCTTTTGTACCTCCTTTTCCTCTTGGTATGCCAACAACATTGCTAGGAAACCTTCTTGGCAGTGCCTCAGCTCAACGACAGGGACTTAACCAACAAACTCATCCTCAACATTTTCAACTAATGCAACAAAAAAGCGCTGACAATAGTCATTTTTTCTTGAGGTAAAGAGAGAAGTAAAGAAAATTGAAAACTAGGGTGAGGGAAAAGAGGGTCATGACTTCCAATGTTAAAGTAGATGAGGAGATATTGCCTTGGGTTCCAGAGTCTGGTTTTTCTCATAGCAGAGAGACCAAATAACTAAATCTTTGGATATGTATTTTCATTTGAATACATCCATTTCCATGACTATCATCTATCACAAACTTCACATTGATATTTCTAATAAATATGCTTTTAAACCTTATAACGAAACATGTTTTTGAGCACTGGTTGTTGCAGTTAATATAAGAGAGTTGCACAACTTGGTTAAGTGCAACATCCATACTACTGTTGGAGATTCTTTGGCTTGAGTTGGTGTCCACACCTCGAGAAACTATATTGGAACTTATTTAAAGTGAATATTAAGTTTGTGCTTGTGAGTTTTCTAGGAATATTTCAGTGTTGTCTTCCTCATCAATTTTTTCAAGATTCAATTATAGAAGTCAAATCTCCATTTCATATTTCAGAAATTTTGGAAAATTCAACTATTGTGTTTGGGCTTGTATATATTTCTTTCATGTTGGAAAAAATGCTTGAGCTTCCCTTCGCAGTTTTTGCCAATGTATTTCAGCATAACAACAAATCTATTTTGTGCCCATCAACATTTATTTGATCAATAATGTCACATTTGGAAAAAATTATGAGGAAATAGGGGAGCGCCTACTCTTACAAGAAAATATACTTTGGAAGCAATAATTAAAAAAAAAAATTTGTCATACCGATAAAATATTTTATCCTTTATGGGGTTCTAGTTGATTAATTGTCTACCATTATTCATCTTACCGTATTTACCCATTTTTCAATCTATTGTAATCAAACATCCTCTAAAAAATAAAAAAATGTTTTGTCAGATCAATAAAAGATGTTATCCTCGATGGGGTTCTGGTTGATTAATTGTCTACCATTATTCATCTTGCCGTAATTACCCAATTTTCAAATAAAACATCCTCTAGATTTTCTATCAAATGCTTTCTATTGCATCTCCTCTTTGTATGTGCTATCTAGATTGCATCACATGTTTTCCATTACATCAAAAAACCACATAGACTATTAATCTTTGCAATATGTGCTATGTAGATTCCCGCATGAGCAAGTTAACTATTTTTTCCTGATTACTAGATATCCATAATCCATAATGCCATTGGCCAAACATGTAGGGCACATGGTGTTGTATCCTTGAAGTCTCTTTTTGGATTTGATTTTGGGTCATTAGACCATCAAATTGAAGAAAAGTTGAAATATGTGTTTGCCATGATGAACCTTCTTACAAAGAAAATTATTGGCCATAGTGCAAATGTTTCCTTGCACACAAGGACTACCTTAGAGCAGGTAACAAACCTTGAAGATAATGTGTTTCTTTAAGCACGTTTCATTTTAATCTAGCTCTTTCTTGTCTTTATTTCTTTCTACTAAGTAATAGTTTATGATGGCATACTAGGTCAACTGTTAGAGCAATGCTTGGTTTGTTAAAGAAACCTACAGGTATAATTCAACTGTCAGAGATAGTGCCAAATAAAGAGCTTTCATCTTGGGAGTTGCCACCTCATCGATCTCTTAATCGTGATGAAGATTGCAAAAGAGTCAACACCCACCTATGAATAAACCAAAGAATCAGTCCAGAGTATTGAAATAGTTGATTATTCTTATTTTGTAGGGTGTATTGCAGACAAGATTATGTGGGAGTGCCTAAATTCATCACTAGATAGGCCTACATTTCCCATGTCTTCATTAAAGAGAAAATTGGCTTCCGTGGATGGCCCAAATAAGCATCAGAGAGTAGATGGAATTGGTTTAGGAGCTGTGGTAGAAGCCAAATCCACAAGCTTGTTTGTGCATACAAGAGGCACAACTATTTCCTCATTTTGTCCAACCAGAAGATACACATTTTGGTAGTGCAAAGCTAATACTAGTAGACAACTGTTGTAGCGGCTACAACCACCCTCCAAAATTTTTCCTTAACTTGTTTTGGAGCCTCCCTACCAACCTTCATAGTAGCTTGCCTTGCTTTGTCAAGTCCCTCAAGCTTCAGTGTCTTTCTTGCTCAAAGGAAACTTGTCGATCACAATTTGATCTTTTCCCTTCACAAGTTTCTCACTGGACTTGGTCCAGCTACAGGCTGAGACACTTCCCCTTGAAAATTATGCATTTTTGGAGGACAACAAACCTTCCCTCCAGAAATTGTGCAATCCTCTCTGACAACCTGCTAGGCTCCAGGATTGTGCAATCCTTCCAGCCAACCCTCCCTATAGGATTTGCACAAATTTTCCCAGCAGCACGCTGTTCAGCCCAAGATTTGTGCAAATATGGGCAGCAGTCAATTGCTCTGCCCAGAAATTGCGCAAATCTCTTGGGTAGCCAACCCAGCTCCCAGCCAGAAATGTGCATTTTTCTTCAACAGTCGAGCAATCTCTTGCATGTGCATCTGAGCTGACCGGTTCCCTTCATGACCAAGAAAAACTGAATTGCATGCATGGGCTGCTTCTCCCAAGGCAGCATGCAAAGGCATCCCTTGTTTCGGAATCTATGTTTAGTAGTCGGAGATTACATGCAAGGATCATTTCATAAACCTCCCACCAAGTGTCGCTTCCCCTAAATTTGTGGCATGCGCGTCACAACCTTAATGTTATCGAAGCTCATCAACCAGATGTTGTAGAGCTCATCCCTCACATCAACCTTGTAGCTATGACATTCCACATCACATCTAGGAGCAATCGGCACATTGAGCTCAGTTGTTTTCAGGTAAGCTTGCTTCCCATGCCTTGTGTTGCATTTCTGTCGCTTTTTGTGTTTTCGCTTGTGGGAGTATTGTTTACTTGATTTCTTTGAATGGTTGTTGTCATTTACATGTATACTAGCTTTTCCTAGCTTTGTTTCAATTTTCGTTGCTATCTCACTACTGTCGCATGCATGAAACCGTTTTGCACGAACGTTCACCCAACCAATGAATTGCCTCATCCACATGCATGTTGATCTTCTTGCCGAATCTTTCATTCATGTTTTGCATGCATTGTTAATCACTTCTGCTATCACTTCATGTCTCCATGCATTCATTGACTTACTTGCTTTCAGTTGCCTGTCGGTGAGTCGGGTCAACATTGGCCCGGGCTCTGCTTTCACCAAGGCTACATTACATAATTTGGGAAAGGAAGGCTCACCTTCCTCTCCAAATTTGCGCATTCCTACCCAACACTTCCCTCTAGGACTTTTTTTCACATTTCTAGAGGACAGTGGCTGCTTGGCCCAAGAAATTGCGCAAAGCTGTCCCTGGGCCAGTAGTCATTCCCAACTGGAATTGCGTAATGCTCAATCCTAGCAGTCAGCAACCAGACTGCACTATGCATTACACAGTTCCAGCAGTCAGTTAGTCTCTCAACAACCTAGACTGTTCCTTGTTCAGTCTTGGCAGTCGGTCTCTCGATCTCCCAGCTAAAATTGCACAACCTCCATGATCATTCACCCAGGTATGTTTCAAGTCAGTTCTCATGTTCATTGTGGTTTTCGACTGACAAATTGTTTGCTATGTGTGTTTCCATGTCTCCAGGTATTGCAATTGTTCATCTTCTTCTCAGCAATACAGGTATAATGGTTTCCAGGAGAGCAGAGACAAAGACACCATTCAGATAATGCTTGGGGATGCAGTCAATCAAGTGTCCATGGACTTGCCTACCCACGAAGACATCAAGTTGTTCACACACAAGGACATCAAGATATGACAACATCAGCATCACAGTGACTAGCATCATGAACAACAGTTGAAGACAACATACCAAATGCAATGAATGCAAGAGGAGGGTTGTTGACAACACGGAGGCGGACAAGGTTGCAAGCTCAAGCAGGTCCAGTGATGATGAAAACAACTATGGAGACTCTGGCTATGAAGTGATGGCACAACATGAAGATCACACGAAGGCAGAAGATGGAAAAAAGAAGGAGTAGTATGTGCTGAAGCAGCAACCCATGAAGAACATGAAGCTGCACAGATATACGAATGAGTTTCAGTAGGAACATGAACAAAAATGGGCACAACATGCAATCACGGATGAAAATGCACCCGCACAAGTTAAGGGTCCATCCCAGTAGTTGGCATAGAGCAGATATGGTGAGTAGTGTTGTTGATCACATGCAAGGGATTCAGAAACATGCATGTAATTGATCACACACATGCAATCCGACCCATTCAACACACTCACCAAGGCGAAGACAAGAAGCAAGTCCAACTGGGGCTAAACATGTACTTCGGCAAGTTGATGCGCATGATCCGAATGGAAAATGGCATCAACTCATGGTATTCATCCACCCATGGAATTTACCCATGGTATTGTAGGTGGCATCCACCCATGGTATTTTAAGTGACATCCACCCATGGAATTGACATGTGGTATTGTGACTTCCACCCATGGTATTCATTCACCCATGGAATTGACCCGTAGTATTGTAACTAAAAAATATTATAAGTAACAAGTCGCATTTTGTAAAAGGACAGTTTGTCTGCCACAATGTAGCTCTTACAATTATTCTCCATTTTAATAAAAAAATTCTGTGTGGTTTTGTTTATTGGGCATTCTCCTATTTTTATTCTGGCATTTCAATTTTTCAAATCTTGGGGTGCCTCTCCCCCAAAATCCATTTCAATCTTTTAGATCTTGGGGACCTCCCCCCAAGATCTAGATCAGTGGTATCAGAGCAGGTTACGATTTTATGGGAATGAGGGTTTAATGCATATTTTAGTTTCACATTTTTGCAGAAATATTCAAAAAACTTCAGGTACGTGCTACGAATTCCACAGAACACTTTCTTGGGCCAAGCAGAAAGATTTTTTTTTTCATTTTTATGCAAGAATTGTTATTTGGGATGTGAGTTTGTAGATCAAATCTGAAACATTTGGTGAAATATTTACAAAAAGAAATAACAGATCTAGATTCATTGTGAAAAATACCAAAACTCAAAAAAAAATCGGTTGAATCAGAGTCTAGATGAGGGAGATATCACTGATTTAAAATCAACTATGTTGTAGAAATTTGTTCTGATGACAACAGGTGGATGTCGACTCTCCTATAATTTTTTGAAGTTTTTGTGCATAATTTCATAAAAATAATTGTAGATCTGAGCTCCTCTTGAAAAATCACCGAATTTCAAAAAACAATGGGTTGAATCGGAGTTCGGATGTGGGAGATATCGTTGATTTAAACTCAACTATTTTTCAGAACTTTTGTGACGGTGGAAAAATTGCAGGACGAATCTGAGATTCTAGTGTGTCTAGATAAGAATTTCCAACACATGGGAAGATGCAAAATGGTCCTTCTTCTTCCAAAAATAGGTTATAATAAATATTCTGAGTTATATTGACTGAGTTATGTCCATTTTAATTCTAGAGCAGCATTCGGAGTGGGTTCCCATTGGAGACGTGCCCTCCTACCCCACTTTAGTAGGCGCCTACTTCACATTCATCAGTTTCAGCATAGCAACATTCAGCTTGGGTTATTTGGAGACGTGCCCTCCCACCCCAAGCTATGTAGGCACCTTCTAGTTCATCAACAACCAACATCACGCTTGTGGGTCAACCACACAAAATCCTTATCATCGAAGTCCATTTGCTAGGCCGCACATTGTTAGTATCACAGTTGGCCACAAGCATTACAGGGTATCTCGATCCTCGGATCTTCATTTTTCATGATTATGGGTCATCCACAAACCCACACTTCATCGAAGTCCATTTTCTAGGCCGAACACTATCAGTATCACAGTTGGTCAGAAGCATTATAGGGTATCTCTATCCTCGGATCTTTGTTCATCATGGTTATGGGTCATCCACAAACCCACACTTCATCGAAGTCCATTTGCTAGGCCGTACACTGTCAGTATCATAGTTGGTCACACGCATAAGGGTATCTCTATCCTTGGATCTTCATTCATCATGGTTATGGGTTAAACACATAAAACACTTATCTTCAATGGCTCTTCATATTCAACAGAGGCTTTGCAGGAGGGAAGTTCATGCGTGGGGACCATTGCTTCTTAAGGAGGGAGGAATGATCCGAATGGAAAATTGCATCAACCCATGGTATTCATCCACCCATGGTATTGTAAGTGACATCCACCCATGCTATTTTCCCATGGTATTGTGACATCCACCCATGATATTCATTCACCCATGGAATTGACCCGTGGTATTGTGGCATCCACCCATAGTATTCATTCACCCATGGAATTGACCCATGGTATTGTGACATCCACCCATGGTATTCATTCACCCATGGAATTGACCCATAGTATTGTAACTGAAAAATACTATAAGTAACAAGTCGCATTTTGTAAAAGGACAATTTGTCTGTCACAATGTAGCTCTTACAGTTATTCTCCATTTTAATAAAAAAATTATTTATGGTTTTGTTTATTGGGCATTCCCCTCTTTTTATTCTGGCATTTCAAATTTTCATATCTTGGGGTGCCTCTCTCCCAAAATCCATTTCAATATTTTAGATCTTGGGGACCTCCCACCAAGATCTGGATCAGCGCATGACCACAAGCACGCACTTGAAGATCAGCATGGACACTATGCATCAATGTGTTTCCGGTTCAGATGTACTCAAGAAGAGCATGCGCATGTTAGTAGATGAGTTGGATGAAGGGGGTGAACCAATGCACCGGTTGCAACAGAGGCAAGAGTTTGCTTCAGCAAGATGTCACCATGAGGTGCATGCACACCATCATGAACGACCAAGCTTGGCATCATCTCACCACCTTCACCATCACAAGCATGTCAAAGAGTTGGTCTCATCACAACAAACCGAGTGTCAGTGATGTCTTGTGAGCATTTCTCAAGCCATGTTGTCTCACATGAGTACATGTGCATTGTAATGTTGAGTCATGCCAAGTGTAATTCAAGTGTCAATGGCTGGATGTAACAGTCATAGAGTAGGTGAAGAGTCATGAGTGTAGTTGAATTGTCACAAAGGGGAATGTCAAGGGTCACCCCACCCTTTGCTATAAATAGTCCCTCATAACTCGTTGTATAGGCTTTTGGTCAGCCAAGCTTCTAGACTATCTTGAAGAAGGCTTGGACAGTATTGTAACGTGCCTTGGCTTCTCCACTGCACGGAGCTAGTACATCTCTTTGGAGGAGTAGGCAAATGTGGTTGTAACATTCCACTATTGGGGCTAGTAGGTTTACATGGATGTATTGTATGATTGTGACTTACACTTCTTTATATAACAAGAGCTTGCACATTTTTATTCATATGTTGTTATTGTAGTTGGACTGTTTCGGTTGCCTTAATGATATATGTTGTTTAACTTACCTACTTGTGTATGAACTAATTTGTATGCAATTATATGAATCTTGTTGTTAATGTGTTGCATATGTTATTAATTTTGTCACCGTCCATGTCGACTGCTCTACCAGACATCAGACAAACCTTTCTCATGAACCTTTCTATATCAACCATCACACTCATGTCGGACTGATCCGTGAGTGTTGTTCATGTTATCTTACCTTGTATGTTGTCACTGCCGCATCCGAGTGGACTGCTCCACTAGAAGCTGTGCATGTCCTTTGTGTGGTGTGTTCCTAGCCGAGTTGGGACTGATCCCTTTCAACCTAGAACTCACCTTCACCTTCCTCTCCCTTCGAAGTGTTGGAACCTCTCATACACATTCCTTAACTCTCTGCATCAGTCACACCCTTACTACTGACAAAGTTATCTTACTTGTCTCTGTGCGACATCGCGGTTAAGGCATTACCTTATGACCCACTATTGGGACTCCTACACAAAACAGTCTGAGGTCTAATTGGGATTTCTTACCAGAGAGATCCCCTTAACATGTTGGCGGGTCCAACACCATCAACAACCACCTTCTATGCATGTTGATTATTATGTTGCAAGAGAGAGAAACAATGATGGTATGAGTAGCAACTCCAATGTTGTTAATGTTCAGCGTGGAGGGTACTGGTGGTAGGCCACCATCTGTTCATGTGGATGAATTTATGGCTAGACAACAGGAATCCCAACCAATAGCTTCAGCTGGTGGAGACCTGCAGAAACCTGTGCAAACACTGCCACTTGAGACTGAGATCAGTGTTGTTAAAAATACTAAATCTAGAGAATTGAAGTCTCACCTTGAAGATGACTTATAAGAAATCAATATTAAATTGGAAGTTGTTTATGAATCAGAAGACTTGTAGTTCCCACAGTCTGATGACTTTCTTCCACATGCACTAGTGAACTTGCCAGGAGAGAATTCACCTGAATCTCTTGTTGATGATGCAAAACATAACCCTGGTAGTTATCCACATTTTATTATGGTGAGCACGGACACAACAATGGGCACAATTGAAGGTGTTAATTCTGTAGGTTGAGTTTTTAGGGACCCTATTACATAACCTGAGGGTGGTATTGCCAGACATGAAATCCTTACTAGAGACAAAGGAAAATGAAAGAAAAGTCCAGGCAGAGAAACAACATTCCCTTGAGAGCAATTTGATAATAGAATACCAAATTTGATGTTCATACCATATAATTTCTACAAGACACCTATTAAATCTGAACCACCAGAGATGACAATAACATTTTATGATCAAATATCAGTATCGAGAGTTATGCAAGAAGGAGAATAGGGGACTATGCCTTTCCCTATTCTTTATCATAGATCCACTCAACCACAGGTTGGCCCTGGATCGGTGTTAACTGTAACCCAATCCCATTTGAATAGAAAGGTCATTTACATGCACCACCACTTCCACCTTTGTCACCACCTCCAACAGTTCCTTCTGGTGTAACTCCTCAAGTGGTGGAAGCCAATACTAGCCATGCATCTTCTTACATAGATTCCACAAGTGATGTTCAACCTCCTCTTACATACATAATCCCAAGTTTTCGAACCTTGTTGTGGTTGTTGGTGTTATTGACCCATAAGTCCAAAGATAGAGAAGAAGTTGTTGAAATTAAAAATTGCATAGAATTATAAAAGAGTATAACTTGAATGGTCAATTCTGATGGATATGTGCACAAAACAACAGAGTACAGAGTGGTGAGTTGTACTATGACATTTGTGACACAGGAGGTGCCTTTATACAGGTTAGCCTTTTCCCTTGTCAAATGCTAGCTATGTCTGATAAAGGACCTATAATTTCACCTAGAGTAGCCAGGTTCTCTTTACAACTTAATATCGATGAAAGATGTAATTAGGAGAGGGTTGTATAACTGAATTTAAAGAGGCTAGGTACATGCTATGACCAATATAGTTGAGATATGTCATTGGGTAAAGCTTATAAATGAAAAAAATAAAAAAATTGTTAAAGCCAATATTCCCACAAAAAATAAACAAATATATATATATATATATATAATATATATATATATATATAATATATATATATAGTATTAAAGATTTGTATTTTGGTTTTTTGTCTCTCTCCAAGTTTAATAAGTCTAAGGTTAAGATGTCTTTATGATTTTTAATCATTCTTCTAGAAATTAATTGAATTGATTCTATCACTGAGATCACCATTTGTTGTCTTGGTTAATTTTTTCCCTATAAGAAGCCTCTTCCAATCACTCTTTTTCTTTACAACCAGAGCTACCACAACCATGAAAACCATTTTAACTATGTTTTGGAGCATTGGGAGTAGGATTTAGTGCATCTTCAGAAAGAGGATAATTATGGGAAGTAAAAATAAGGTTATGGGCAATGATTTCTTTGGTAAATTGCTTCTCAAAATGGTGTTGTTCATGTCCCTTAGGAATAATTCATGGCTTTTTGAGGTTTTTTTTTCCATGTCTTTAGAGTTAGTTTATCTGTGTGGTTTGGATAATGTACCACAGTGCTCTTCCTTTAGGAGGGTTGTGGTTATAACATTGTACAATAGTGTTATGTATAATAAACATTTCCATCTTTTAGTGGTTTGTACAATAGTGTTGATGGTACGCTAGTATTTGTGGAGGAGAGAGATATGGTGCTCTAGGGTACACTAGTTCTCTCTTTTCCATATAATGTCAAAGATGCAAAAATACATATTCACTTTTCTTTTTACCTAGATAAGAAAATGATGACAACTTTGTATTTTGCAGTGACAAGGATAAATATATATTGGAGCTAGACCTTGAGCCCTTCAATGCATCCCTTCCTTTCCTAATACAACCATCTTCCATTGGTAATGGAGTTCAATTTTTGAACCGACATTTGTCTTCAAGACTATTTCATGATAAAGAAAGCATGCAACCATTGTTAGATTTCCTTCCAGCACACAAATAACACAACCATGTAATTTTTATTTCCTTAGTTAATATATTGCATCATTGTGTTTGATAGTTAATTCATTATTCTTCTATGTACAATAAATCTCTATCAAATAGCAGAGAAGGATGACTTGACTTTTTTAGAGATATATAATATGAATTGATTAAAAATTCACACGGTTATTTCGATTCTCATCTTTCTATTTCACTTCTTTAGAGAAAACTATATATTCAAATACAAACTCAACTCAAATCAAACTAAAATAGAGAATCCTAATTATGAATATGTTTCTCCCTTCACTACCTTGCAATGACGTTAATTTTTAAAATTATACTTTAATTTCACCGATAATAACATGAATTTATATATTTATTTTAGCACCAAATTGACATCACAGTAAACATACAAATAGCTAATTAAATATGACTTAAAGATGATTCAAACAATCCCACCTTTAGCCTAAGCACGTGGTAGAGTAATTTCTGAGGTGTGAAGTTTTATTAGAGATACTATTTGTTTGTTTGTTTTGGTTACAAAAGGGTTTTCTCTTGCTTTTATGTGACTTTAAATTTATCATATGTAGCATGTTGATAAATGGGAAAGAATAATGTGAGACATTTATCTTGCGGAAATTGATGTTGAATGAAATGATAAAAAAGTTTAACCAAGCTACATTCCGCTTTGGTAAAGGCAGAGGAACATCTTAAAAAGTTGCCTAAGAATACACCATATACAGAGTTTGAACATAAGTAATATATGGTTTTCTTCGCAGATATGTTCTTTTTTCTACCTAAGATAACACAACAAGAAAAATATTGATATTGTAAAAATTGTTTGAGGACCTCATTGAGGTCGATTTTTCTGATGTCCTACTTGATTAATACCTTCTCATGACATGAAGGCTTGAAATATGAATTAATAAGTTCCCGAAACAAATCAGATTCAAAGTTTATAGATACAAAAAGTAAAAACAAATGTCAATGCATTTGTTTGATTGTTACTTGGCTCTGGTGTGGGAAGGTTACAAGAAACGTGATTGGAAAAAGGTTGGGGAGACAATCCAAAGCATGTCTTGGATATGATTCATTTGATGTTGGAGATCCTCCAGGCACCTAAGCCATCGAATTTGGAAATGTTTCTAGTAGGGATTCCTATGGTTTCTAATGTTGCGATTCTTTCACCTCATGGTTAATTTGGGCAAGAAAATGTTTTAGGAATACCATACAAGACATCGATGGATTGGTAAACAATTTTTTTTATAACTGCAATGTCCATTCCATGATATCCTCTGTTTATTGTTTGATTGTATTTTCAACGTTTCTTTTGATTTTGTTATCTTTAACTATGAAATTAAAAATACTTGGTATCATGTCCATTTAAACAACAACCAAAGCTTGAAGATGAAATTAGTATTACATGATATTGATTGAAATCCTTTTAGTTGTTTTGTGTTAAAAGATTTTCATGACTATTAGAAAAGTTTACTATCATGTTGTTATTTGAGCACATGTTGTTTATATACTTGACCAAGTTCATGCGTTAGAGAATGAAATGTTGTTGTGAATAAAACGACAAGGATTAGACATCACACCTCAGATTATTTGTTTTCACAAGTTATCTACAACTTGAATTTTTTAGCATGTAACTTAGTTGACATGATTGTGCCTAATTTTTCCCTAAAGGTTGAATACTAAGTTACTAAGGTGTTTTCTTCTATGGTGATGTTTTATTTCCTTTGTTTATATAGGTCATCTAGCCACATAGTGGCCACTATCGCCCAACTGAAGAAAACTTGTTAGAGTTTCTTGCTTTTATGGAGAAAAATGGCTGACATTTTTTATGTTGAGGTATATGTCCTATAAATATATTATAGACTACTTTAGTTTATATTCTAGTGTTCATCATCTTTCATGTCTTACACTAAACATTGTAACTTCTTTTGTTTTCAGAAAATGATCTCAGTATTGAAGGAAAAAATTGGGAATTGAAGAAAGAGGAGAACAATAACATTGGAGTGACAAATGCAAAAAGAGAGATAAGAGAACCAGTCTAGTGATACGCTTAGAGCCAATATCCTGCATAAGAAACACACACAGAGACTGATGGTCAAGTCTTCAGAGTTGGTGAATTCACTTGCAATACCTTAGAAACACAATGATAATGTTTTGAAGTGATGAAACAACATTTCATGTGTAAATTGTAGTCCAACAAATATTAAGTTGGAAACTCATTATAATACTTGACATTTCATATAATATAATTTATGTGATTGAAATTATTTATAGTTGCTCTTGATATTGTTTAGTATTGTAATTAACATTTGTAACTTTGCATTGTCATATTAGATGAACATGCACATTGAATGACATTTTTTTGATTTAGTTGCAAAATCATACTAATTAATTTAAACTGATTAATAATGAACATATAAAATCAATCTAAAACTACTAAATTAGTAGTTTATATTGATTAAAGATGAACATAAATAAAATGAATATATGACTAAATTAGTTGTTTATAATGATTATTAATGAAAGTAAAAGAAATGAACATAAACTACTAAATTAGTTGTTTATATAATGAATATGAAACTACAAAAAATAAATAAATGACTATTGCAAATGATAAAATTTTTATTACAAATGACGACTAAATTTTGCATATATATGAATATTAGTAGTTAATTTACAGTGTCTTATAACATGACCAAAATTTAGTTATATTTCTTTGGTCACTAATTGGTTTCAAGCGATGACTAAAATTTGCATATATATGACTATTAGTAGCTAATTTGCAGTATGTTATAACACGACCAACATTTTGGTCATATTTTTTGGTCATTAATTGGTTTTCTTAGGTGAGCATATAGTAATATATTTTGTTTTATTTTTGGTCATTAATTGCAGCAATTAATGGCTAAATCAATGACTAAATTAATGACCAAATTTATGACTAAATATACTACTAGACGATAAAATTGAGACAACCAATAAGTGACTAAGCTAAAAATGACTAATAGTTGGTCGCGTTATAAGATACTGTAAATTAGCTACTACTGGTCACCAACTGAAAAATAGTCGTTTATATGCAAATTTTAGTCATTTTTTTAGTAACTAATTGGCCATTTTCTACTAGTGAAGCAACTCCACCACGGTACAATCTAGGCTCATTGACAGTGGAGAAATGCTTATGTTCCTATGTGACTCTACCAGGGTATTATCCAGGCCTGCTGGCAGTGGAGCAACACCATAGATGAAAAACTATACTCTGAAAATCTTAAGCTTGTGATCTAAACTATCCTTCCCAATCCGAAAACATTGTGATTATGTTGAATCTTGTGTTGTGTTCAACTAAAAAGGTACAGAGGGGACCGTGTCTGCCCACGAGGTAAGCGGGGAATCCAAAGTAATCTGCATGATGAATCAACACTCCCTGCAGGACCAAGGCCCTGCATGGAAGAAACCAACCAAGACAGGGAAGTTGGAGTTTAGCCAATGTGTCGCCAAGTATTGCAGCAACTGCAACACCCTCCAAAATTTTGGCTTGCACTCAAATTTTAGAACCTTCCTTTGTCTTTCCCCTTGATTGTTGCACACACTTCAGCTCATTTCATGAGCTTTCCTAGAGTCCTTTGACCCCTTTTTCTTGTTCGATCAGTTGTCATGTTTTGGCATGCCTGACTATTTTTCCATGTGTGTGGACCTTTTTTGGTTATTTTGAAGGTTGGTCTCTGTGTATATGAGTTTTCCTAGCTATGTAAACCCCTGCCACACTCATACACAAAGTTTTGGGAATTGTCACACAAGTGTTGTCATGGTCATCCTAAAGTCTATCTCAAGTGTTTCACTTGTTGCTTCTTGTTATGAGATAGTCACACAGAGGGTAATGCTTTATCTTTTTGTTCTAGTAGTCTATGTGTTAAAAATAGCAACAAGAAATGCTAAAAATAGAAGTGCTAAAAATAGCACTGCTATAAATAGCATTTTGGGATACATTCCAATTTTAGTTAGTCCCTGAATAAAATTGAGAATTAAAATTCGAATTTGATCTTAGCAGCTGTTTGTAAAATAATTAATTAATTCATCTTGAGTTAATTAGTTGGAGAAAATCAAACATGAAGTCTTTGTGAAGGCATGCAACAGTTATCCCTTTGATTGAGGAAGTTATACCTTAATTAAGGAGATTGGGATGAGTTGTACTTTGAGTTGTAATTAGTTAGCTCAGTTAATTGAGTTAAGTCCAGTTAGATTAGTTCCAATAGTTTGTCGAACTAATTGTGAGTTCATTTAGTTAATGCATGCATGCATGTAACTACTGCACTTCAGATAACTGAATATTCTCTCATAAATAACGCGTGCATAACAGTACAGTCAGAGACCCAATTGAGATCAGATGATGGGACAGTGTACAATCAGTTGCAGGAATATTCCATTGAAGATATCTCTTGCATGCGGAAGGAATTCATTCCTTGGAGATTGCACAGTTACTTCTGAGTTTGGTGAGTTGTGTGAGAGGTGAATTCACACAAGTGGCAAACAGAGGACCCAGGAGAAACAACACAAGGAAATAGGAGGCTTGCAGGACTGGAGGAAGGCATATGTTGTGTCTATTTAGTCTATGAGCAGCATTGAGGGATTGTACTGAGAGCTGGATAGCTTGTGAGCTAAAGCTTTGTGTAATCAAAACATATTTCCACTTGTATGATAATACAGAGATCAGAGTTTTTAGTTGAGGCTTTCCCCAGTGTATTCTTCTGTGTTCATGTGTGATGGATTTCTCATTCTTTGTTATATGTGTTCTATTTGATCTTGCTCAAAATCGATTAAGCTTCCGCAAGTTTGTTTGTAGAAGTAGATCAAGTATTTTGCTTTAGTATATTGCATTATTTGGTGATCTACAGTGGGAAATTATACATGGTATCGGAGCAAAGGTGATCAAAGCATAGAACGGTATACAAAGAAGGGAGAAGTTTGAAGTTTGAAGTTCCTAATTATAGAATTTGAATTCTTATCACATCTCAAATCTCACCAATAGTGTTCAATGGTTTTAGACTCAAGTATGCCCTTGATGGCAGCTCAAATTATATAGCCGAGAAGGATCACATGAAAGCAATATTAGAGGACAATGGTTTGAAGGTCTTCATTGATCAAGAATTCCCCAAGCCAACAACTGCTAATGCCCAAGAATTGGTGGAATGGAAGAAATGTGTGGCTAGAGCGAGGAGAATCCTTCTGGAGGGAGTTCGAGACCACATTGTCTCGAGTCTCCATGGGAAGGAGACATTGTTTTCAATGTGGAAAACATTGAAGGATCTATATCAGAACAACAATGATCAAAGGAAGTTGGCGCTGAAATACAAGCTTTAGAAAATCAAGTGTGAAATGGGCGACACGATCTCTACATATCTGAACAATCTCACCACCTGCAGGGATGAGCTTGGAACTGTAGGGATCACGAGAGCTGATGATGACATGGTAAGTCTTGCTATCCTTGGTCTTTCTAAGAGCTAGCATAGCTACCAAGACTCAGTAAATGGAATAGAGAAACTGCCAGATTGGGAACGACTTTGGTAGGATCTGATGCAGGAGGAGATAAGGAGAAGCACCAGAGATGGATCTTCATCAAAGCAAGATGATGAAGAAAATCTAGCCTTAGCGAGTAAGGCGAGGAAAGGAAAAGGGAAGGTGTCCCATTCCAAATCTAGTTCTTCCCATGGTGGAAGGAAGAATGACAAATCGAAAGTGAGATGCTTTCATTGTCATGAGGTGGGCCATTATGCTACGAATTATCCACAGAAGAAATCCAAGAAAGGATCCTCAAAGGGATCAGATGGTGAGGCACTGGCCTCACAGTTAAAATTGGATTTGACCCTCATCGCATGTATGCTTTCATCAATGGTGGGGTGTGTTTGGTACCTCGACAGTGGAGCTTCATTCCACATGACCGGCGACAAGAATCTTTTCAGTACCTTGGAGGAGAAGGACCTTTGAATGCAGATCGAGATGGGCGATGATGGAAAGTACGATGTTTCACTTGAAGGTACAATTATGCTTCAGAGGGAGCATGTATCTCCTCTCACCATGACTGATGTAAAGTATGTTTCGGGTTTGAATAAGAATCTTGTATCCGTTGCTATGCTAGAAAACAAAGGCTATGATGTAGTCTTTAGTAAAGGAAAGGAATTCCTGAGGCATATCGGCACTAGACAGACCAAGAGGATTGGGATTCGAGTAAATAATCTCTACAAGCTGGAGGTAGACGACTGTGCTGCATTGAGTTCCAAAGTAGAGCTGGTGCAAATCCAAGATGTTGGAGTTAGGGAATAAATTCCCCTAGGGTCTTAGGTTGATACCCTAGTAGACTGGAGGTTATCTATACAAAGAAACACACATTCCATACAACCATAATGCTAATGTAATCAAACTCTATGATAAGGGGTGTACCTGAGGTCCTATATTTGAGAAGAGCCTTCCAGGGTCCAAACCCTTCTTGGAGTTGCTTTTGCTCCTTCAACCTGCAAAACAATCAATTCCAGAAAGTACAGTAGTATATGGACTAAATATCATAAAAAAACCATCTTCATATTATAATGAAAGGTAGTTAGTTATGCAATTAAACAACCATTCACATATGAATCATAACATGAATATCATAAACATGAAGAAGATTTATATCAGGAACAAAGACATGTGTTTCTTTTATTATAGACAAATAAAGTACATAAAGGAATAATTTCACCTGATTCGTCCTTTCGCAAGCTCCAAGTGAAACCGTCTCCTGTATTCGTCCAGCCTCAATACTTTAACAAACTCCTTCCATGACTTACTCCATGATATCTCAAGTAGTATGAAGACATCAACACACACAAGGAAACAAGGGTTTCCTGTAAAATGGGAGAAGTGCAGGAGGCACTAGGATCTTCAGACCTAGTCAGGGAAATCTCAGCATAATAATCTTTCTTTCTCTTCTCTCCTCCTTTTGGCCTTCCCATTGAAGCCTTTTTATACTTCTCCCAAAGTAGTTTTTTAGTTCGGAATTCGTTGGAAACAGTTGGGCCATGGGCACTAACAGGTAATCAACAGGTGAAACCCGTGATCTCTTCCCGAAATTAAGGAGATTTATTTTTTTAAGTGTTTTAAGATATATACGCGGGTTGGGTATACACAGACCCACGTATACACGCATTTATCTCAGGGAAATGTCACATATAGGGAATAAAACATTGTTTTTTAAATTTTGGACCAAGTCTGGAAGGAGGGGTTGCCCTAGGCCATGAGTGCAGCATCACAAACCTCAAGAGTGAGATTTGGAGCTATGACAAATGCCCCCTAATATATGAGGTTAGAAGGGGTACATGATGGCCAAAATGTATTAAGAAAGTCCATGGAAAGGAAATCTGTTGCAAACTGAGAAGGACTTCACCAGAATTCATCCTGCCAAGCCATAAAAGGAGATCAGAAAGAAACACTGTCTGAGGTGGGCATACCCATGCTCAGAGAAAGTATAGCATGTTCGCATATCAAATACAAGCGGATCCACTAAGTATACAAATATAAATGACTGGAAAATACATAATGGATCATCTGATCAAGATCGAACAAGTACATGTCTGAATATCACATATAAGAATGTTAATGATGCTGAAGGATGAAGCGGATCACTGATATCAAAGACTGATCCCAAAAAGTACCAAATGAACATGATGGAATAAGATGGTACTATACTGCAAACTCAGGTGCCAGCATATAAAATGTCGCCATGAATGACTGCAACATATAAGGTGAAGTGGTATCAACTATCAGTAACAGGAGCAACTGTCAAGTGAACCAATGGATGTTGATACAACCTGAGGTCTTCACCGACCATCGTGGTACATTTCTACAGCATGGGAATAAAGGATCTGAAGTCGACCATGTGAGAAATCATTTGATTACCAGTCATTGATGTATACCATTAACAAATGTGAGACTACTCACCAATAATGATAATGAGCGTCAAGGTACCCAGTACAATCTAACAAGTGTGAATAGATGAGCTGGATTCGAACACCTGTAAGAATTTATCAATCAGGGGACAGTGATGGTTTCCCACTGTCGATAGTGAAGGATTTGCCACTAATGACTGCAAACCCAAAGGTACTTCCAAATGGAATCTAGATCTTTGCCCCAGAGCAATGAGTCAAAGTCGATAGGGAAAGATCCACTAGAAGGAAGGCATTAAGGCATCCCTCATCAATCTAGCGCGAGTGTAACCCGTAGGCCAAAAATGTGGAAGGAATCGGATGAAAAAGATGTAGTAACCCAACCAAAGTACGTTTCCGACATACACAAGATGTGGCTAGCGCAAGCCAGAAACCCTCTGAACCAACCAATAATGAAAGCTGACACAGAGGCGAGGTATCCACCAATAGGGTCAAATGGAAACCAAGGTACTGCACGAATCCCAATGTGTGATAATGTAAGCTGATTTTGAACACAAGGGAAACCACTCAGTCAAAGACCCATGATATTGATCAATTTTGAGCACAAGGTGACCTATCAATAATGAAAATAGGGCCAGGGTGTAGCTCTAGGCTTGTCCTCAGAGCAAGATGTCGTCGTCGATAAGGACAAGACCTGCCAACAAGAAGTCAATGGAGACCTTCTCAAACCGGCACGAGTAAAGGACCAATATAACTGATGTGATGATAGACATGATACTGACAACTAGGGATGGCCGACTAAAAAATGAGTCAAGGGACACCACAGAGAGGCTGACTCACGCTAACTTCCCTTGAACAAAAGCACAACTCAATGTGACTATGTCGCAGCATATGATGACTCTGTATAAGTTCGTCATGCAGGAGGCACAAACGAACCCTCCATATGATTGGAAGAGATAACCAATCGGGGGAGAACTGACTCAAACAAGGTTAAGGCATACCTAAGTCAAACTAAATCCCACCCAAATGGAGGAGACTTTGCTTTGAGTGCTTTGTTCAAGGGCGACACGACTAACTCTAGCTGTCAACAATAAATGGAAATACTGTCCCGTTCCTGCTCTTTTTGGAATATATAATTTTTTGTCTTTTTCTTTAAGCTGGAAAAAGAATAAAAGAATGCTATAGTACAGTGGAAAGAACGAGTGTCAGTGAAGTAGATGATCTAGTTCCTGGGATTGGAATATTCCTATGCTCAATGTAGAGAGGCAAAAATCGGCCAAAGACACTCAAAGGTATGTTCCTTCCACGGGTCAAGGCGTGTCAAGTTGCAGAAGTCAAAAGTATGCAAGTTTGATTTTGCAGTCATCATGGTCAAAAGTTGGCTTAAAGACGAGTCCAAGTGAAGCCGACTCAAGGCCAAAAGGTGCAAATGATCAAAATGCAATGCAGTAGTACAACTCAACACAAAGGAGCCTCTAGGGTATAAGGCCAGAACGAAGCGAAGAAGCAAAGAGGAATGAGTCTTCA
>APFE031068372.1:148074-169302 GCA_000404065.3 Pinus taeda | reverse complement strand
TACCTTGAAGGGATCAACCCTAATCCCTTCATTTGACACAATGAACCCTAACAACCGACCGGACGTAACCACGAAAACACACTTGTTGGGATTCAACCGGATTTTATAAAAATGACATCGCTCAAAAACCATTCGAAGATGACTAGGGTGATCAGTTCTTTTTCGATATCGAGCAGTGAGATCGTCCAAGTATGCTTCGATGATATGTTTAATGTTGTGGAAAGCATATGACATGGCCCACTGGAAAGTGGCTCCAGCGTTTTTAAGACCAAAAGGCATCTTTCTGTATGCAAAGGTACCCCAGGGACATGAAAGTTGTCTTATGTTGATCTTCAGGACAGATAGAAATTTGATTATAACTTGAAAAGCCGTCCATGAAGGAAAAAATCTCATTACCCACACACTTGTCAATAATCTGATCAATGAATGGTGTGGGGTAATTATCTTTCGGACAAGCCTTGTTTAGATCTCTAAATTTGATGCATACTCAGATTGTTCCTTGCTTTTTATCTATAGGGATTGGATTAGAAACCCAATCGGTAAGAGGAACAGGGTATATGAAACCTGCCTTGAGCAGCTTTTCTACTTCAGCTTTAATGGTTGCTGCTTTCCTAGGATTAACCGGTCAAAGCCTCTGATGAACCGGCTTGGCATTTTCATATGTCTTGATCTCATGTTGAACTATAGAAGGATCAATGCCAGGCATTTCTTCATAAGACCAAGAAAATACATCTCGAAATTCTTTGAAAAGGTCGGTGTAAATTTGAATTTCTTCAGGGGAACATTCAATTCCGATGAAGAGATTCTCGATCATGTTAGGGTCCCTAGAGATGTTTATATATATCGTTTTTGAAATCAACAACATATTACCTTTGGCACGGAAGTGTGTTGGAGCCAAAGGATTTGATACTGTACAAAAATTACTAGCAAAGAGCATGGAGAACCTAGATTCCACTTCCTGCAATGGAGGAAGAAAATATGAACGACGGTGTAAGTATTCCCAAGGTCGATCTATACCCATCATTACTTCGAGGATTGCTTCTTCAGAAGGTAAAACCGAATCTAAGCAGTCCAAGGCGGAGGTAGAATCAAGGGCCTAGGCCGGGGCCGCATCACCATCTAGCTCCTCTTTGGAAAAAGGAGTAGAATGGTCGTCTGCAGAGTTAATGATAGACTGATATTTAAGCTCAGTTACAGACATAGGGAATGCCATTCCATTAACTAATGTGGTCATAGGTGAAGGCAAGGTCCAAGGGTCTGAAAAATAATGAGTTCTGAAGAACTCTTCTTGGGGAGACTCCTTAGATGATGAAATGACATTGATTCTAGCGATAGGAGAGGGAAAATCAAAGGTACCCATCAATGAGGAATACATCCCAACTCTTAGATTCTCAATAGGCGGGCAAGGGTTATCCACTAAAGGAACAGTAGAGTAAGAAGTTGCTTGAGGATCGACTGGACAATAATCCAATTGATCAACCTTAATGATTTTTCCTTCATGAGGAAAGCAAATGACACAAAACAGAGTCAAAACAACGACGTCCATTTCGTATACCCAGTTCCTTCCTAAGAGGAGATTGTAGTCTAGGTTAGCATCAATGGCTTCTACTTCAATATTAACAACATTCCCCCCAACACATATGGGAAAGGCTGGGATAATCCCATGCGGCTTGTGAGGATGCCCATCAAATGTAGTTAGGAGGGTAGGTGAAAGAACAACCGAAGGTGATCCAATAGCCTTCCAACATGACATCGACATGACGCACGTGGAAGCTCCTTCATCAATAATGGTATGAAGAATGTTAATCTTCCAGTATGTAGACTTTATTTGAAAATCCATATGATGAGGGAGTCGCTTTTTGACATTTAATATGTCAAAAGTGAGCACTAAAGAGTTAGTTGGATCAACTGCCCCAATCGCTGAGAGTAAAGCACTTCTTTGAGCCGGACACGACTAGAGAACCTCTAAAGCAGACATGGCGCATGGACTCTGAGCCAGATCCTCAACAATGGACTAATTCTGGGCGGCCCTAACGTCAGGATTAATAGTCGCACGTTTAGCGGAACCTTTCGGTATCCATGGTATAGTCTCAACAGGGGGTCACTCAATATGAAGGTCGGTATTTCCGGGAGCAGTTTTGTCCTTGGAAGTTTCGGCTTCACCATAATCACGTGACCAGGTAGCCACATGGACATTAGAACCCATCATGAAAACATTCGATGATTTCTCCCCTTCCTGGCTACCCCCAGCGGAGGTACCAGGATTTGAACTCGCACTAGCAAGCAATTTCTACCCTTGGGGAAAAGGGTTGGTTAAAACAGCTTGAGAACTGGAAGCCCCTTGCTACCCTAACAAGCACTGAGCATCCTGAATCTTTGGGCAAAGATGAGTTAAATGGTCTCCACTGCACAACTTGCATGGAAACTTGACTTTCTTTCTAGACTCATTTCTACCACCACCAGCATTATTGCCAGATTTATTTGTGTCAGCCTTCCCATCCTGGTTCTTTTTCTTACCTCATCCTTTCTTTTTCCCATTGGAATTTTGATTTCCTTTAGGGTTATCAGATTGGACGACATTAATAAAAGATGGTTGGGAAGTTGAAGGGTTAGACGATGTGACTTGGTTGTTAGGAGCAGTTTGTAAAGACAACTGCTGCAATTGGCTCAAAAAGTTCACCACATTTGTGTCTACTGATCCAACGATACCATCCACATGGGGACCTGGCTTTGACTTAGCTATATCAGCCTTAGACCCGGGAGCATCTGGAAAGTATTTTTGTAGGATCCCAAACTGAGAGTAGATCAATTCTAATTGTTGGGCCCTAAAAATAGCTTGCTCCTCAGAATAGACTCTGGACATGGAGACATCCTTAGAGATTTCTAGTTGTAAAGATTTCAAAAACCATTCGAGACGATATTCTGGAGGAATTTTGGCCTTAATGAGCCTCTTTCTCCGTCTCCATTCCTGAATATGATCGGAAATGTGAATTGCCGTCTCCTGACGAAAATTGGCCAGAATTTCAGTTCCGACATCATAACGGACAGGCAACTGGAAATGATTTAAGAAAATACTAGCTAAGTCGGTGAAAGATGTAAAGCTACCCCCTGGCAACTCTATATACCATTTGACCGCATTACCAGTCAAGGTGTGTTGAAAATGTCTCAACCTAATCGAGTCATCAATAAGGGAGTTTGATGAGCACCATAAATGGAATATGGTTACATGGTTTCTTGGGTCTTCACCGTTCTTCCCTTCGAATTTTGGAATGTCTGAAGGGAGTTTGGTTGGGACTAGAGGCCAGGCCAGATTGTATTTGATTGGATCATTTGTTAATTTTGTGAGATCTGGCAAGTTCAAAGTTGCCAAAAATGGAAGCCTAGGAGGACCTTGGGGATTCCACCCAGACTGGGTGGAGCTCCCAAAGTTCTGAAAAGATTGGCCTGGATTTTGGAAGGCACCAGGCTACCCGAAGTAACCAGCAGAACCAGCTGAATCAAAAGGCAAGCCTTGTGATCCAGCAAAATTCGGAGTTTGACCAACTCCGACCGCAAAACCTCCATAATCAGCGAAGCTTCCTCCTAAAGGATTATAAGGAGTTGATAACCCCTGATAAGGATTCCAAGCAGAAGCTAAAAGAGGAATACTTTGAAACAAACTAACTGTGGAGTACGGCCTATTCCCTTGTTGGCCGAAAAACAGATTCCCAGTTCCCATGCCACTAACCACAGGGTTAGTCCAACCTTGAAAAGGATTTCTACCTTGTCCTAAGGAAGAGAAAGGCATAGATCCAATTGTTGGGTTGGAATGTGGTATATGACCACTTCCAAAAGGAAAACCCTGGAATGAAGCCGATCCACCCATCATGGATGTGGCGGCACTAAACGGAATTGACGGAATGCCTTGTGAATGGGTTCCAAATGGGAAGAATCCAGAACTAAAAGCATTGGTTTGGGAATTTCCACTCATGGAAGGAATAGAGGTAGACCCAACTAAAGATGTGCTAGCAAAAGACCCAAACAAAGAAGCAGAGGAGATGGAAATCGTTCCTCCTCCTTGTACTGATGTTGGAGTTTGCATAGTTGTAGCACTTGTAGTAGAAGCCATGCTTCTAGTAGTGGTCATCGATGATAAGTGCGTAATGTGACCTGGACTTGATGTTCTATGTGTCAGAGTCCCAACGTATCATAATACTTCTAGATAACTAGAAGGTAGGGGAGAATTCGGAGCCGCTGACGACTCTGGGAGTTCTTCTACCTCTACGTTATCTTCCGCCCGAAAGAGGACTTGAGAAAGAACTAGAGTGTTACTCGTTCTATAGAAGTACCATCTATCTAGAACACTAATTCCCCAAAGAGGAGGATCAATCCCCGATGTGTCAGCTGCCACGGGACGAAACCCACCGGCAGTATTACCTCTGCGCCTTCTAGGAGAAGGCTCTAAACTTGGTGGTGAAAGACCATGAAGTCTTCGAGACTGTCTAGGTGATCGGTTAGCCACTTTGAATTTTTTATTAAGATCTAACTAAAGACTCAAAAAATTGAAAGCTAGGCCAACTAAGAGCACAGAGCACACACTATAAAGTCCCTAAAAGATATCAGCCAGTCAAACAACTTTCAAGTATTTCCACTACGGGTGATTAGGACTGGACACCAAAATACAAGAAAGTGAAGTAAGGAGCCTTCTGAAGATATTTTGGGATAATGACAACCCAATCCTATCAGCGAAGGTAACAGAGGAAGTTATGTTGCCCTCCTAACAACAACCTGCACCGGTGAAAGCCCCCAAGCTTCACAAGGGTGCCCTCTAGTAGTACCATTGAGAGTGATACAACGTCGACCTCAGGTGCCACGGGATTCCCCTCCGCAGCCACTTGTGTAGATCCCTAGGAGGAGCAACTAAGGTTACCAACTCCTTGCAGAAGCCAGGCGGAACAGTCGTGAGGTAAGATGGGACAAGTAGGAGAGGGGGTATCTCTCTTCCCTATGTTCAAAAACCCTCGTGCTTAACTCCCAGATCAAGAGCTTTCCCGGTCTTCCTAACGCTATTGGATTTTCACTCACTATTCAGACTCCTATGTTTGACAATTTAAATGGCCTTGGAGAGTTATCTCTCCACTCACTTAATCCAAGGCCCCAAAATATCCTAAAACTTGTTGGTGTGTCTAACTTGACAATTATAAAAAGTTCTAGTATATTTTAATTAGCCTTGATTTTAAATGGGCTATTATTTAAGTCAAGGGATAAGCAGAAGTGAAACTAGTGGTGTTTTGATGCAAGAGAAATTAATAAAAACCAAACTACATGCAAATGCACTTGTTTCCGTTTTTCGATGAAAGAAATCTCTATAGGGTTCAGAGGAACTTCAAATAAAGCAAAAAAAAATTCTTTTTCTTTTCTTTTACTCAAGCTTCACACTCACAAAAGTTAACAAAACTATGGATTCCTAGAAATATGCACAAATTAATCCTAATGCAACAAGTACATGCTGATGCAAAATTCAAAACTACTCTTAAATCAAGAAATGAAAGTTACTTGTTTATCAATTTTTTAATTTGCCACTTAAAATGTTTAGATTGAATATAAGTTGTTGATGCTTATTTCATCCAAACACTAAAAGCACGTTTCAAGACAAACAAAAATTCACTTTCACTCATAAAAAGGAAAGCTAAATCAAAACACAGTTCAAGAAAGCAAAACAAAGTTTCAAGAAGTTTCCTTCAAAATAAAAATAAAAATGACTTTTCAAAAGTGCTCTAAACAAGATTGAAACTTTATGATCGAAGAATAGGCAATGAAACACTTTGCAAGTTTGCAACACAAAACAAGTGAGAACTCAACAAAAAGGTGTTTTGAAATGCTCTTAACAATCAACAAGCAACAACAAGAGTTTGGCAATAAAGACCAAAATATTGAAAAGACAACTTTCAAGAAAGTGTAAACCAACAACTTCCGGAAAGAAAGAAAAGCAGATGGTCATAAAGATATTGTTTCAACATGCAAACCAAAAAATCGGCAAAACTAAACTTGACACAAAGATTGGGATCAACCTTTCTGCCCTGAAGACACAGAGCAGCCAAGATTCCTAACAAGAAATCTTGCGTGTTTAAGCAAAAACGATGACATTTGCAAGAAAAAAAAATAAGACCATCCTTTTCACAATCATAGAGAATTTGAAATCAGATACTTTTTGTAAGACTAAAGACTGTCACAGAAAAGTAGTTGTTCAGGATTGAATCAGACCAGTAGACAGACCTTTAGAAACTAAAAGATTTAAAAAATCTTGAAAATTATAAGATATACGCGACTGTGTTTGCGCATAGCTGCGTGTATACGTGACAAAGCTTAAGGAAACATGTGTATACACAGGTTTACTTAAGGAAAGATGTGTATATACGCCTCTGTAAACAGAAAAAATAGCGTATATAAAAGGTTCCAAGAAAAATAAAAAACAGTCTGAAGAAACTGATCAAACTTGCAATTCAAGAACAGACCAGACAGTAGCAGAAAGCAAATAGATAGTTGAGCCCTGATTGGCTTGAATATACCCAAACTAGGAACAACAATACTGTTGTCCCCAGCGAAGTCACCAATTCTGTTAGGGAATAAATTCCCCTAGGGTCTTGGGTTGATACCCTAGCAAACTGGAGGTTGTCTATACGAAGAAACACACATTCCATACAACCATAATGCTAATGTAAGAAACTCTATGATAAGGGGCGTACCTGAGGTCCTACGTTTAAGAAGATCCTACGTTGGAGCTCCTTTTGCTCCTTCAACTTGCAAAACAATCAATTCCAGAAAGTACAACAGTATATGGACTAAATATCATAAAGAAACCATCTTCATATTATAATTAAAGGTAGGTAGTTATGCAATTAAACAACCATTCACATATGAATCATAACATGAATATCATAAACATGAAGAAGATTTATATCAGGTGTTTCTTTTATTATAGACAAATAAAGTACAGAAAGAAATAATTTCACCTGATTCATCCTTTTGTAGGCTCCAAGCGGAACCGTCTCCTGGATTCATCTAGCCTCAATACTTTAACAAACTCCTTCCATGACTTACTCCATGATATCTCAAGTAGTTTGAAGACATCAACACACACAAGGAAACAAGGGTTTCCTGTAAAATGGGGGAAGTGCAGGAGGCACTAGGATCTTTAGACCTGGTCAGGGAAATCTCAGCATAATAATATTTCTCTCTCTTCTCTCCTCCTTTTGGCCTTCCCATTGAAGCCTTTTTATACTTCTCCCAAAGTAGTTTTTTAGTTGGGAATTCGTTGGGAACAGTTGGGCCACAGGCACTAACAGGTAATTAATAGGTGAAACCCGTGAGCTTCGCCTGAAATTAAGGAGATTTATTTTTTTTAAGTGTTTTAAGACATATACGTGGGTTGTATATACACAGACCCACGTATACATGCGTTTAGCTCAGGGAAATTTCGCGTATAGGGAATAAAACACTATTTTTTAAATTTTGGACCAGGTCTAGAAGGAGGGGTTGCCCTAGGCCATGAGTGTAGCATCAAAAACCTGAAGAGTGAGATTTGGAGCTATAACAGATGCCCCCTAATATATGAGGTTAGAAGGGGTACATGATGGCCGAAATGTATTAAGCAAGTCCATGGAAAGGAAGTCTGTCGAAACTGAGAATGACTTCACCAGAATTCAGCCTGCCAAGCCATAAAAGGAGATCATAAAGAAACACTATCTGAAGCGGGCATACCCATGCTCAGAGAAAGTACAACATGTCTGCATATCAAGTACAAGTGGATCCACTAAGTATACAAGTATAAATGACTGGAAAATACATAATGGATCATCTGATCAAGATCGAACAAGTACATGTTTGAATGTCACGTATAAGAATGTCAATGATGCTGAAGGATGAAGCGGATCACTGATATCAAACACTGATCCCAAAAAGTACCAAATGAACATGATGGAATAAGATGGTACTACACTGCAAACTCAGGTGCCAGCATATAAAATGTCGCCATGGATGACTGCAACATATAAGGTGAAGTGGTATCAACTAGCAGCAACAGGAGCAACTGTCAAGTGAACCAATGATGCTAATACAACCTGAGGTCTTCACTGACCACCATGGTACATTTCTATAGCATAAAAATAAATGATCTGAAGTCGACCATGTGAGAAATCGTTTGATTATCGGTCATTGATGTATACCGTTAACAAACGTGAGACTACTCATCGATGATGATGATGAGCGTCAAGGTACCCAGTAAAATCTAATAAGTGTGAATAAATGAGCTGGAGTCGAACACTTGTGAGAATCTATCGATCAGGAGACAATGATGGTTTCCCATTGACAATAGCGAAATATCTGCCACTAATGACTGCAAACCCCAAGGTACTACCAAATGGACTCTAGATCTTTGCCCCAGAGCAATGAGTCGAAGTCGATAGGGAAAGATCCACTAGAAGGAAGGCATTGAGGCATCCTCCATCAATCTAGCGTGAGTGTAACTCGTAGGCCAATAATGCGGAAGGAATCAGACGAAAAAGATGTAGTAACCCGACCAAAGTACTTTTCTGGTGTACACAAGATGTGGCTAGCGCACGACAGAAACCCTCTAAACCAACCAATAATGAAAGTTGACACAGAGGCGAGGTACCCACCAATAGGGTCAAACGGAAACCAAGGTACTACATGAATCCCAATGTGTGATAATGTAAGCTGATTTCAAGCACAAGGGAAACCACTCAGTCAAAGACCCATGATACTGATCGATGCTGAGCACAAGGTGACCTATCAATAATGAAAATACGGCCACGGTGTAGCTCTAGGCCTGTCCTCAGAGCAAGATGTCGTCGTCGATAAGGATAAGACCTACCAACAAGAAGTCAATGGAGACCTTCTCAAACCAGCACGAGTAAAGGACCAATATAACTGATGTGATGATAGACATGATACTGACAACCGAGGATGGCCGATTGAAAAATGAGTCAAGAGACACTGCAGAGAGGTCGACTTAGGCTAACTTCCCTTGAACAAAATCATGATTCAATGTGATTATGTGGCAGCATATAATGACTTTGTATAAGTTCGTTGTGCAGGAGGCAAAAACGAACCCTCCATATGATTGGAAGAGATAACCAGTTCGTTGTGCAGGAGGCACAAACGAACCCTCCATATGATTGGAAGAGATAACCAATCGGGGGAGAACTGGCTCAATAACAAGGTTAAGGCGTACCTAAGTCAAACTAAATCCTGCCCAAATGGAGGAGAATTTGTTTTGAGTGCTTTGTTCAAGGGCAATACGATTGACTCTAGCTACCAACAATAAATGGAAATATTGTCCCGTTCCCGCTCTTTTTTGGAATATATAATTTTTTTGGTCCTTTTCTTTTAAGCTGGAAAAAAATGAAAGAATGCTATAGTATAGTGTAAAGAATGAGTGTCGGCGAAGCAGATGATCTAGTTCCTGGGATTGGAACAATCCTATGCTCAATGTAGGGAGGGGAAAACTAGTCAAAGACACTCAAAGGTGTGTTCCTTCCACGAGTCAAGTTGTGTCAAGTTGCAGAAGTCAAAAGAATGCAAGTTTGATTTCGCAGTCGTCATGATCAAAAGTTGGCTTAAACACGAGTCCAAGTGAAGCCGGCTCAAGGCAAAAAGGTGCAAATATTCAAAATGCAATGTAGTAGTACAACTCAACACAAAGGAGCCTCTAGGGTATAAGGCCAGAACGAAGCAAAGAAGCAAAGAGGAATGAGTCTTCATCACATAAGTCATGGCGGGACTATAGAGGACTCCCGAGCCTACTCAAATCAAAGTAGCATAGGCAAAAAATGTCAATGAGGTGCTAACTACGATTCCCATGTAAAGGATGGCTCTACCATCATGTCATGATTTAAAGAATCGGTGAGTGAAGATGATTTACAAACCATAACACGATGGGATCGACCCTTATGGCAAGTGTATTGACAGATGGAGGCTAGTATGCATAATGCAATGGAAAAATGGCTTCCCTAACCTATATGCCAGTGAGAAAACGATACATGCCATGACGAGTCAGCAGTCATGGAACCGTCTTGAAACTTGTCAAAAAAACGTCCAAAATGTCCTGAAAGTCAAACCATTCTCGACATTGCAAGCTCCCAAGTTAAAATTTACATGAGACTAAACAAAATCAAGTTTTGAAAAAATTTGACATTTTCAAAGCCTATAAAAGAAGTTTTGGACTCACCATTTTCACCATTTGAGTTTGAGAGTAGAAAAGTGGAGCAAAAGGAGCAAACTTCCCATTCGCCAAATTCAACCATCAAGATTCTTCCAAAGTCCCCAGGTAACTCTTATTCTTATCTTGCAATTGATTATGACTAGTTTTAGAAGTTTTAATTAATGTTTCACTGTTGAATGTTTTGCCAAAAATTTCACCGCGGCGTATACGCAGGTTGGTAATATGAAACCCGCGTACATGCAGGCCCTACACGCGACTGTGTGCAAAGGGACCCACGTATATGCCGCAAACATTTTAAACAAAAGAACTAATGGCCCAAATTCATTTTTCTTTCAGGATGCCAGTCACTTGGCGAGAAAGAGAGCATACCGCAGTAGATGATGAGGTCATGAACGATCTTGATGCTTTGGAAGCCTTACGGGGATGTGATTTGCTAAAATTCTTCAAATTGCCAAATATGAAGGCAAACACAAGTCTGCTCGAGATGCTTATTGATTATTGGAATATTGAGGAGGATGCTTTTATGATTGACCAGATGCCACTCAGGATAGAAGTGGAAGATATCCATTTCATCACCAGCCTTTCTCAAAGGGGAGAGGTAGTACACTCCCGGGGCAGGACACGGAGCAGTCTCTCAATCGAGGACTGATATATTGCCTAGGACATCCAAAGAAAGTTGGAAGTCAAATTTCCATCACACATGTGGCGAGTTTATCACTGAGGATAATCCTGTTCACCATAGTTCGAGTCAACGGATCAGCTTCTCTGCACCAGGCATCATGGCTAACCATGAGTGTGGCAGTTGACTATCTCACCACTGTATTTGACTGGTGTACTCCTCTTCTGGCTAGCATGAAAAGCCAACTCACTTCTATCAAGAGAGGACAGACCAAAAATTTCGGTTATGGGACTCTTTTGTGTTCTTTCTTTTTTGAGAGAGTTCCCACACTTCATCCTAGAGTACCAGTTTCAATCAGCACCCCACGAGATCCACGAATGGGTAGGTGGGCTGACTTGATGAAACGTCTAGGAGGTGGGGAGGTCCCATGGACTACATTTGACGACGACTTCTTTTCCTGGTGGGATCGACAGATCATCGCCATTGATGACTACCCCTATGCTGGGTTCGATTTCCGAGGAGATCCTGATCTAACATTACCACCGACCGCAACATGGGGTGACATTGGTAAGTGATTTTTGACGTTATGATTTTTTTTTTTTCAAATATAATAATGAACTTTGAAAAATTTATTTTTCATAGGATTCAAATGACTAATATGATGATCATGTTCTAGATATTGGGCCGGTACGACCAGATGAGTTCCCATGGCACAAACGTCGCAGCCAAGGTGCTGAAGAGGTGGCTGCAGACACAGAGCGAACTCTACACACAGTTCAGCAGCACCTAGTGAGACTGACTCATCGATTCCCAATGGCGGCGGTAGAAGACCTTCCTATAGAGATGCAACATCACGTGGTTGGCATTCCACGAGACTAGGTCTACACTTCTAGTTGTGTGGCCAATGCAGTAGTTGCTTACTTAGCTGCTCATATTGAGTCGGGGAATTAGATATAGTGGACCTGATTATGGGCATTTGAGTCCCAATTTTGTATATTTTTTGGACAGACTTATGTACACTCGAGATGCTTTATGATATATATATATATACATTTTGACTTTTTGATGCTTAATTTATTGTGATGAATGATTGATGTGCCAGTCTAATGCTTGATTAGCGATAGAATCAACTAACCAATTATGAGATCTTGGAATATGCAAATAATAAATATAAGTAAGCGATCTTTGCAACAACCTCACTCTTAAATACTGCCGATATAAACATGGATCCCTTACCCGATAAATGTTATTCAATTGCGACACTATCAACTGTGAATCAAGATAAACTACCAATGAGTCGATTTCGTGAGAAGTTGCCCCGGGTAGCAAATTAATGACGGCAGTATAGTCAGCCATATTGTTTGAAGCGGGACCAATGCATACTCCCCTTGATACCATCAATTGACTAGTTGGATAATAAAGTACCCAGGCTGCGGAAGCGAGATTTCGAGTGTGCCGACTAGCACCATCGGCGAATCCAAAATAGACCAAGTCATCCATCAACACCTACCAAAGCAAACCAAAAAGTGTTGATATCAAAAAACTTTCGACAAAATATGTAAAAATATACAAAATGTACAAAGAAGCCATTGCCTAGCTACTACTTAAGCAAAGTACTTCTTAAGGTAAATCTCGTTTCGAGGCTTCGCCAATTGTTTCCTTCGAAATCGATTAACTCATACGACCCTTTTGTTAAAACTCATTTAATTATGAAGGGACCGTACCACATAGGCATGAATTTGCCTACTCGCAAGGTTTCCCTATCTTGATAATAGACTAAGACAAGGTCACCTTCAGAAAATACACGAGGACGGATAGATTTATCATACTAGGTTTTAACCCTTTTCTTATGAGCCTCATTTACTGTGGCAGCATCTCGATGTTTATCATCAAGATGTGCCAAGTGAAGGAGGCACTCTTTGAGACTAGAAGTCTTTGGAAGGAGCTCAATAGCTAACTTAAGAGATGGAATTTCACATTCGATAGGAAAAATAGATTCCATCCCATAAACTAACTGAAAAGGTGTAAAACCTGTAGCAGTCTTGACAGAGGTTCGGTATGCCCATAGATTCGGATACAAAACAAGATGCCAATTGGATCGATTTTTGTCAATTGTCCTTTGCAGGATCATCTTAAAAGTTTTGTTTACTGCCTCGACCTTTCCATTGGCCTGAGGATAATAAGGAGACGAATGTTCCTGCCGGAAACCTAATTTGAGAGCCAATTCAGACATTAGTTGATTCTGGAAATCACTGCCATGGTCAGTGACAATCTCTCTTGGGATACCGAACCTTGAGATAATGTATTTAAAAGGAACAATGCCGCTGTCTCACTATCATTTTTATAAGTGGGCATGGCCTCAGCCCACTTCGTGAAGTAGTCCACGGCCACGATAATATACTTGTGATTCGCTATTGAAGGCGAATTACAAGTTGTAAAATCAATACCCCACTTAGTAAAGGGACCGACAGTGATAACGGGAAAAAGAGGAGCTGGATGTGCGTGCATCTTCTGAGTATAGACTTGGCACGGGTGACAGCGTTTGACCGCTTCAACACAATCTTTGAAGAGCGAAGGCCAAAAGTAGCCGACACACAAGATATGCTGAGCTATAGCAAGCCCTGATAGATGACCACCACAAGCTCCATTGTGGCAGTCATTTAGCACTGACTCTACCTCCTCTAAGGTTAAACAGCGCTGAAGGATTGAATCAACCCCCCGACGATACAATGTATCACCAATGATAACATAATTTTTAGCTAGGTGACGTAATTTTCGACGTTCATCCTTAGAGAAAGTAGAGGGAAACTTCGAAATCTAGAGATAAACAATGATATCTCCATACCAAGGGTCGAGTGAAGAGATGAGGAATAAATTTTCGCCAGGAAAACTTTCCCCATAAATAGTATCCTCTCCACAAGGCAGCTCGGAAATTAGCTCGGTAAAAACCATAGATTTCTTAGACGTGGCGGACAAGAACTCAAGATCAAATTCTTGTAGAATGATAATCCAACGATTCTGTTTTCCCCCAATCACTCGTCTACTGAGGACAAACTGAAACGGATTAACTGATGCCAAGACAAAAGTTTTGTGTAGCAGAATATAATGATGGAGCTGCTGGACATCATGGATAGCTGCCAAGGCCAACTTCTCAACCGAAGAGTAGCGAAGTTCAGGACCTATCAAGCCTTGGCTCAAATAATAAATCACATGCTCTGTGAGAGCATCGTCTTCCTGAACGAGAACCATACCAATGGTTGATTCTGCTGCAGCGAGATATAAAAGGAAGTACCTACCATAATCCGGTGGACTCAAAAGCGGGGCAGAGACTAATGCCTTTTTCAAAGCATCAAACGGTTGCTGCGCAAAGTCGTCCCACACAAATGGAACTCCTTTTCGTAGCAAATGCATGAACCCTTTAGTGATCTTGGCGTAGTTCACTATAAACCGTCTTAAGAAATTAGCCTTCCCTTGAAGGCTTTGAAGTTGCCGAGTTGAGGACGGGGGAGGCAACTGAACTATTGCCTATACCTTGAAGGGATCAACCCTAATCCCTTCATTTGACATAATGAACCCTAACAACCAACCGGACGTAACCATGGAAACGCACTTGTTGGGATTCAACCAGATTTTATAAAAACGACATCACTCAAAAACCATTCGAAGATGACTAGGGTGATCAATTCTTTTTCGAGAACGAGCAGCAAGATCATCCAAGTATGCTTAAAAGATATGTTTAATGTCGTGGAAAGCATATGACATGGCCTGCTAGAAAGTAGCTCCAACATTTTTAAGACCAAAAGGCATCTTTCTGTATGCAAAAGTGCCCCAGGGACATATAAAAGCTGTCTTATGTTGATCTTCAGGACGGATAGAAATTTGATTATAACCTGAAAAACTGTCCATGAAGGAAAAAATCTCATTACCCATACACTTGTCAATAATCTGATCAATGAATGGCGTGGGGTAATTATCTTTCGGACAAGCCTTGTTTAGGTCCCTAAATTCGATGCATACTCGGATTGTTCCTTGCTTTTTATCCATAGGGATTGGATTAGAAACCCAATCAGTAAGAGGAACAGGGTATATAAAACCCGCCTTCAGCAGCTTTTCTACTTCAGCTTTAATGGCTGCTGCTTTCCTAGGATTAACTAGTTGAAGCCTTTGGCGAACTGGCTTGGCATTTTCATATGTCTTGATCTCATGTATAGAAAGATCAATGCTCGGAATTTCCTCATAAGACCAAGCAAATACATCTCGAAATTATTTGAAAAGGTCGATGTAAACTTGAATTTCTTTAGGGGGACATTCGATTCTGATGAAGAGATTCTCGATCACGTTAGGGTCCTTAGAGATGTTTATAGATATTGTTTCTGAAATCATCGACATATTACCTTTGGCACAGAAGTGTGCTGGAGCCAAAGGATTTGATATTGCACAAACATCACTAGTAAATAGCTCGGAGAACCTAGATTCCACTTCCTGCAATGGAGGAAGGAAATATGAACGATGGTGTAAGTCTTCCCAAGGTTAATCTATACCCATCATTACTTCAAGGATTGCTTCTTCAGAAGGTAAAACCGTACCTAAGCAGTCCAAGGCGGAGGTGGAATCAAGGGCCCAAGCCAGGGCCACATCCCCCTCAAACTCCTCTTCGAAAAAAGGAGTGGAGTGGTCATCTGCAGAGTTAACGATGGACTGATATCTAAGCTCAGCTGCAGACATAGAGAATTCCATTCCATTTACTTGTCCTTCAGCTAATGTGGCCATAGGTGAAGGCAAGGTCCAAGGGTCCAAAAAATAATGAGTTCGGAAGAACTCTTCTCGAGGAGACTCCTTAGATGATGAAACGACATTGACTCGAGTGATAGGAGAGGGGAACTCAAAGGTACCCATTAATGAGGAATACATCCCCACTCTTAGATTCTCAATAGGCGGGCGAGGGTTATCCACTAAAGGAACAGTAGAGTCAGAAGTTTCTTGAGGATCAACTGGACAATAATCCAATTGATCAACCTTAATGATTTTTCCTTCATGAGGAAAGAAAATGACAGAAAACAGAGTCGAAACAATGACGTCCATTTCGTATACCTAGTTCCTTCCTAAGAGGAGATTGTAATCTAGGTTAGCATCAATGACTTCTACTTCAACATTAACGACCTTTCCCCCAATGCATATAGGAAAGGCCAGGATAATCCCATGCAGCTTGTGAGAATGCCCATTAAACACATTCAGGAGGGTAGGTGAGGGAATAGCCGAAGGAGATCCAATGGCATTCCAACATGACATCGACATGACGCACATGGAAGCTCCTTCATCAATAACGGTGCAAAAAATGTTAATTTTCCAGTATGTAGACTTTATCTGAAAAGCCATGTGATGAGGGAGTCGCTATTTAACATTTAACATGTCAAAAGTGAGCAGTAAAGAATTGGTTGGATCAACCACCCCAATTGCCGAGAGTAAAGCACTTCGTTGAGCTGGACACGACTGGAGAACCTCTAAAGCGGACATGGCACATGGACTCTGAGCTAGATCCTCAACAATGGAGTAATTTTTGGCGGCCCTAGCGTTAGGATTAATAGTCATGCATTTAGCGGAACCTTTCGGTATCCGTGGTATAGTCTCAACAGGGGGTCGCTCAATATGAAGGTCGGTATTTCCGGGAGCAATTTTGTCTTTGGAAGTTTCAGCTTCACCGTAATCACGTGACCGAGTAGCCACATGGACATTAGAATCCATCATGAAAACATTCGATGATTTCTCCCCTTCCTGGCTACCCCCAGAGGAGGTACGAGGATTTGAACTCACGTCAGCAAGCAATTGCTACCCCTGGGAAAAGGGTTGGTTAACATAGCTTGAGAACTAGAAGCCCCTTGCTGTCCTAACAAGCGCTGAGCATCCTGAATCTTAGGGCAGAGATGAGTTAAATGGTCTCCACTACACAACTTGCATGGAAACTTGACTTTCTTTCTAGACTCATTTCTATCCCCACCAGCATTATTGCCGGATTTATTTGTGTCAGCCTTCCCATCTTGATTCTTTTTCTTACCTTGTCCTTTCTTTTTCCCATTGGAGTTTTGATTTCCTTTGGGGTTATCAGATTGGATAGCATTAATGGAAGAGGGTTGGGAAGAAAAAGTATTAGACGATGTGACTTGGTTGTTAGGAGCAGTTTGCAATGACAACTGCTACAATTGGCTCAACAAGTTCACCGCATTTATGTCTACCGATCCAACGATACCATCCCCATGGGGACCTGGCTTCGACTTAGCTATATCAACCTTGGGCCCTAAAAATAGCTTGCTCCTCAGAATAGACTTCGGACATGGAGACATCCTTGGAGATTTCAGGCTGTAAAGATTTAAAAAACCATTCGAGATGGTACTCCGGAGGGATTTCGGCTTTAATGAGCCTCTTTCTCCGTCTCCATTCCTGAATATGATCAGAAATGTGAGTTGCTGTGTCTTGATGAAAATTGGCCAGAAGTTCAGTTCCGGCATCATAACGGATGGGCAACTGGAAATGATTTAAGAAAATATTAGCTAAGTCGGCGAAAGATGTAAAGTTGCCCCCTGGAAACTCTATATACCATTTGGCCGCATTACCAGTCAAGGTGCGTTGAAAAAGACTCAACCTAATCGAGTCATCGATAAGGGAGTTTGATGAGCACCACAAATGGAAAGTGGTTACATGGTCGCCTGGGTCTTCACCACTCTTCCCTTCGAATTTTGGAATGTCCGAAGGGAGTTTGGTTGGGACCGGAGGCTAGGCCAGATTGTATTTGATTAGATCATTTGTTAATTTTGTTAGATCTGGCAAGTTCAAAGTTTCCAGAAATGGAAGCTTAGGAGGACCTTGGGGATTCCACCCAGACTGGGCGGAGCTCCCAAAGTTCTGAAAAGATTGGCCTGGATTTTGGAGGGCACCAGGCTACCCGAAGTAACCAACAGAACCAGCTGAACCAAAAGGCAAGCCTTGTGATCTGGCATAACTCAGATTTTGATCAACTCCGGCCGCAAAACCTCCATAATCGGCGAAGCTTCCTCCTAAAGGATTATAAGGGGTTGATAACCCCTGATAAGTATTCCAAGATGAAGCTAAAGGAGGAATACTTTGAAACGAACTAACTGTGGAGTACGACCTATTCCCTTGTTGGCCGAAAAATGAATTCCCAGTTCCCATGCTACTAACCGTAGGGTTAGTCCAACCTTGAAAAGGATTGCTTCCTTGTTCTAAAGAAGAGAAAGGCATAGATCCAATTGTTGGGTTGGAATGTGGTATATGACCACTTCCAAAAGGAAAACCATGGAATGAAGCTGATCCACCCATCATGCAGGTGGAGGCACTGAATGGAACTAACATAATACCTTGTGAATGGGTGCCAAATGGGAAGAATCCAGAACTAAAAGCATTGGTTTGGGCACTTCCACTCGTACAAGGAATGGAGGTAGATCCAACTAAAGATGTGCTAGCAAAAGACCCGAATAAAGAAGTAGAGGGGATGGAAATAGTTCCTCCCCCTTGTACAAATATTGGAGTCTGCACAGTTGTAGCACTTGTAGTAGAAGCCATGCTTCCAATAGTGGTCAATGATGATAAGTGCGTAATGTGACCTAGACTAGACGGTCTATGCGTTGGAGACCCAACGTATTGTAATACTTCCGAATGACTAGAAGGTAGGGGAGAATTCAGAGCCGCTAACGACTGTGAAAGTTCTTCTACCTTCACGTTATCTTCCACCCGAAAGAGAACTCGAGAAAGTATTGGAGTATTTCTCTCTTATTCTATGGAAGTACCAGGTATATCTTGAACACTAATGCCCCTGAGAGGAGGATCAATCCCCGATGTGTCAGCTGCCACGGGACGAAACCCATCGGCAATATTACCTCTGTGCCTTCTAGGAGAAGGCTCTAACCTTGGTGGTGAAAGACCATGAAATCTTCGAGACTGTCTAGGTGATCGGTCAACCACTTTGAATTTTTTATTAAGATCTAGCTAAAGACTCAAAAAATTGAAAGCTAGGCTGACTAGGAGCACAAAGCACACACTATAAAGTCCCTAACAGATATCATCTATTCAAACAAATTTCAAGTATTTCCACTCCGGGTGATTAGGACCAGACACCAAAATACAAGAAAGTGAAGTAAGGGGTCTTCCAAAGATAGTCTGGGATAATGACGACCCAGTCCTATCAACGAAGGTAACATAGGAAGTTATGCTGAACTCCTAACATCAGCTTGCGTCGGTGCAACCCCCGAAGCTTCGCAAGGGTGCCCTCAAATAGTACCGTTGAGAGTGATACAACGTCGACCTTAGGTGCCATGGGATTCCCCTCTGCAACCACCTATGTAGATCCCTAGGAGTAGCAATAAGGTTACCAACTCGTATCAGAAGCCAGGCGGAACAGTCGTGAGGTAAGTTTGGACAAGTAGGAGAGGGGTATCTCTCTTCCTTGTCTTCACAGACCCTCGTGCTTACTCCCAGATCCGGAGCTTTCCTAGTCTTCCTAATGCTATTGGATTTTCACTCACTATTCAGACTCCTATGTTTGACAGTTTAAAATGGCCTTGGAGAGTTAACTCTCCAATCACCTAATCCAAGGGCCTAAAATATCATAAAACTTGTTGGTGTGTCTAACTTGACAAATATAAAAAGTTCTAGTATATTTTAATTAGCGCTTGATTTTAAATGGGTTGTTATTTATGTCAAGGGGTAAGCAGAAGTGAAACTAGTGGTGTTTTGACGCAAAAGAAATTAATAAAAATCGAACTACATGCAAATGCACTTGTTTTCATTTTTCGATGAAAGAAATTTCTACAGGGTTCAAAGGAACTTCAAATAAAACAAGAAATTTTTCTTTTCTTTTCTTTATCTCAAACTTCACACTCACAAAAATTAACAAAACTAGGAATGCCTAGAAAGAGCACAAATTTATCCTAATGCAACAAGTAAATGCTGATGCAAAACTCAAAACTACTCTTAAATCGAGAAATGAAAGTTGCTTGTTTATCAATTTTTTAATTTTCCACTTAAAATGTTTAGATGGAATATAATTTTTTTGATGCTTATTTTGTTGAAGAACTAAAAGCAAGATGAAGACAAACAAAAATGCACTTTCAATCAAAAGAAAGGAAAACTAAATCAAAACAAAGTTCAAGAAAGCAAAACAAAGTTTCAAGAAGTTTCCTTCAAAATCAAACAAAAAATGACTTTTCAAAAGTGCTCTAACAAGACTGAAACTTTATGATCGAAGAATAGGCAATGAAACACTTTGCGAATATGCAACACAAAACAAGTGATAACTCAACAAAAAGGTGCTTCAAAATGCTCTTAACAATAAAAAAGCAGCGAGACAAGTTTGGCGATGAAAACCAAAAAATTGAAAAGACAACTTTCAAGAAAGTGTAAACCAACAACTTTCAGAAAGCAAGAAAAGCAGATGGTCATAAAGATATAGTTTGGATATGCAAACCAAGAAGTCACCAAAACAAAACTCAACACAAAGATTGAAAACAATCTTTCTTCCCTGAAGACACAGAGCAGCCAAGATTCCTTGCAAGAAACTTTATGTGCTTAAGAAAAAACAATGACGTTTGCAAGAAAAACAAACAAGACCAACCTTTTCACAATCAGAGAGAATTTGAAATAAGATATTTGGTGTAAAACTAAAGACTATGATAGAACAGTAACTGTTCCAGACTGAATCAGACTAGCATACAAACTTCCAGAAACAAAAAGATTTTAAAAATCTTGAAAATGATAAGATATACGTGACTTTGTTTGTGCACAAGTGCGTGTATATGCAACAAGGCTTAAGGAAACATGCGTATATGTAGGTTCACTTAAGGAAAGATGCGTATATACGCCTCTGTAAACATAACAAATAACGTATATAAAATCTTTCAAGAAAAACAAAAAAACAGTTTGGGAAACTGATCAAAGCTTGCAATTCAGGAACAAACTACACAGTAAAAGGAAGTAAACAGACAGCTGATCCCTGATTGGCTTGAATACACCCAAACTAGGAACAACAATACTGTTGTCCCCAGTGGAGTCGCCAGTTCTATTGTCGGATAAATTCCCCTAGAGCCTTGGGTGGATACCTTAGCAGACTGGAGGTTATCTATATAGAGAAACACACATTCCATACAACCATAATTCTAATTTAAGCAAACCCTACGATAGAGGGCATACTTGAGGTCCTATGTTTGAGAAGAGCCTTTCAAGGTCCAAACCCTTCTTGGAGTTCCTTTTGCTCCTTTGACCTACAAAACAATCAATTCAAGAAAGTACAACAGTATATGGACTAAACATTATAAAGAAACCATCTTCATATTATAATGAAAGGTAGTTAGTTATGCAATTAAACAACCATTCACATATG
>APFE031068372.1:136473-147007 GCA_000404065.3 Pinus taeda | reverse complement strand
ACAGAATTAGGGTGGTAGGCCTAAGATATATAGTGCATAGGAGACACAGAATATTGGGGATGTTGGTTAGAGAATTCCTCGTATTTATGCAACATTGGATAACAAACAAGAAGACCATCAGACATCTATCATTGAGATGGATGATAAGCTTTTTGATCAAGTTATTTCTATTTTGATTGGAACTAGATCTAATTATAGTTATGTTAGTCTTGAGTTGGTGGATAAGTGTGGTTTGAGTAAGGAATTGCATGGAGAATCTTGGTTAGTGGAGTTGGCTACATGTACAAAGAAGCAAGTTCACCATTGGGTAAGATCTTGTGCATTTGATTTGAATGGTATGCCTACCGCAACACATTTGAATGTATTACCATTGGGATCATACAATATGTTGTTGGGCATGGATTGGTTGTATATTCATAGAACCAAGGTGGATTTTTGTGACAGAGCTGTTGATTGTGTTGATGACAATGGGGAACCAAGAGTCTTGCAAGGAAAGAAGAAATCCACATCAGTTAAGATGGTGATATCTATGCAGGCAAAGCGAAGTCGCAGAAAAGGTTGTGTTTTATTTGCTCTACATATTTGTAGTGACAAAGGTAAGGAAGTTGAAGATACAAATGTTTTGAGCAGGTACCCAGTTCTACAATAGTTTTAGGATGTGTTTCCCAAGTAGATTTCAAAGTTTCCACCTCACAGGGAAGTAGAATTTTCTATTGAGTTGGTGTCAGGGGAAGTTCTAGCATCAAAAGCACCTTACATGATGATCACACTTGAGTTGGTAGAGTTGAAGATATAATTGAAGGAAATGTTGGATCAGGGATACATTAGGCCAAGTGTATCACCATGGGGTGCACTAGTATTGTTTTTGAAGAAGAAAGATGGCACTCTTAGATTATGAATTGACTACAAGAAGTTGAACAAAGTGACCATCAAGAATAGGTACCCATTACTGAGGATTGGTGATTTTTTCAATCAGCTAAAGGGAGTAGAAATCTTCTCTAAGATTGACTTGAGGTGAGGATACCATGAGGTATGCGTCAAATAAGAAGACATTTACAAGACAACTTTTCGGACCAGGTATAGGCATTATGAGTTTGTTGTAGATCCATTCAGTTTGACTAATTATCCAACTACATTTATGCACTTCATGAATAGTTTGTTACATCCGTATTTGGATAAGTTTGTTATTGTGTTCAATGATGACATATTGGTATGTTCTAAAAATTAAGAAGAACATTATGAGGATTTAGCAGCAATGTTGAGGTTGTTGAGGGAGAATCAGATGTATGTTAGGCTCAACAAGTGTAGTTTCTTTCAAAATGAGGTACATTACTTGGGGCATGTTGTCTCCAAGGAGGGCATTGGAGTTGATCCAGAAAAGATAAGGGCCATCTTGGAGTGGGTATCTCCTAGAAATGTGGATAAGATGAGATATTTCATGGGGTTGGCGGGCTATTACAGGAGGTTCATTAGGAACTTCTCATAGATTTCTTATCATATCACATCATTGCCAAGAAAGGGTAAGAATTTTGAGTGGATAGAGGAGTGTGAGGCTAACTTTGAGCAAATTAAGAAGTTTTTGAGACATGCACTAATGTTAAAGATTGAATATTCAGACTAATATTTTGTAGTATGCATAGATGATTACAAGAGAGGACTTGGTGGAGTCCTTATGTAGGATGGACAGGTGGTATGCTATGAGTCACGAAAACTAAACAAGCATGAGCAGAACTACCCGACGCATGATCTTGAGTTAGTAGCAATCATACATGCATTGAAGATGTTGAGGCACTATCTTCTCAACAATAGGTTTTTACTAATGAGTGATCATATCAGGTTGAGATATTTGTTTGACCAGTTGACTCTGAATGTTAGGAAAGCTAGATGATTGCCCATGATCAGTGAGTTTGACTTTGAGATTAGGTACACCAAAGGAAATGAGAACAGGGTGGGAGATGCTCTTAGCAAGTGGGTACAGGTAAATCACTTAGTAGCTATGAGCTCCTATGGAACATACTTACAAAATAGGATCTTGTAGGCAAGTCAGCATGATGTCAAGTATGTGAAGATTATGCACAGATTATAGCAGAGCACATGTATAGGTACATGTAGTAGTACATGTATAGGTGCGGGTGCGGGTGCACAGGATGTGGACTATTGTATTACATCAGGCAGATTGGTCAAATTTAGAGATAGGATATATGTGTCAGACAACAATGAGCTCAAGAAGGTGATCTTGATGGAGTTTAATGTGAAACAATATTCATGTCACCCAGGCTATCAGAAGACATTAACTGCAATGAATAAATTTTATTATTGGCCAAATCTGAAGAAGGATGTAGTAGAGTTTGTGGCTAGGTGTTTTAATTGTCAGCGTGTGAAGGTAGAGTGTAAGCGTCCACTTGGACTGCTACAGCTGACTACGATTCCAGAATGGAAATGGGAGGTCATTTCCATGGAATTCATCACAGGTTTTTAGAGGATAGTGAAACAATATGATTCCATCATGGTTGTTGTGGACAGGTTGACAAAGGTTTCACACTTCATTCCATTGAATTCTACAGTCTCATCTAGTGATGTAGCATAGGTATTAATCATAGATGTGGTAAGATTGCATGGCGTTCCAAAGAATATTGTGTCAAATAGGGATGCAAAGTTCACTTCCAAGTCTTGGAAGTAGTTATTTGCAGGTTTGGGCATAGAGTTGGGCTTCAATACAACTTATCATCTGCAGACAGATGGACAGACTAAGAGGGTCAATAGGATAGTGGAGGAAATGTTGATGAAGTACATAATGCATCAGAAATGAAAGTGGGAAGAGTATCTTCCAATGGTATAGTTCACTTACAACAATGGTTATCAAGAATATTTGAAGATGAGCCTGTTTAAGGCATTGTATGGGCATAGTTGCAATAGTCCCATCAGTTGGAGAGCTCTAGTTAACAGGTTGTTGATTGAGCGAAACATTTTGGTAGACATGGAACATGAAATGCAGGTAATCAAGAAGAATTTGAAGGAAACATAGGATATGTAGATTAGAACAAGTTGTTCAAGGATTTCCAGGTTGGGGAAAAGGTGTACTTGTGCATCAAATCGAAGAAGAGTTCCTTACGAATTGGATCATGTGCCATGCTGGCACCACAATTTTGTGGACCCTTTAATATTGCTGGGAGGATTGGGCTAGTAGACAATCGACTTGCACTACCTCTGACAGTGAAAGTCCATGATGTTTTCCATGTGTCATTGCTTAAGAAGTATGTTAAAGATGTTGATCATGTGATTCGTTGGCCTAGATTGTAGGTGGAACCTGATGGAGAATTCTAGTTGGGGCCCCAGTGTATAATGTAGAAAAAGGTGATCACGCATTAGAACCAAGCAATTGAGTAGATTAAAGTGTAGTGGAATAATTTTGGGCTCGGTGACGCTACATGGGAGATGGCGGATTAGATGCAGGCTATGTATCCTTCTTTGTTTTTCAATTGAGGCAAAGTAGTTTTGGTATGGTGTTTTGGTATATGTTTTGGTGATGTTTAGTACATGTACATAAGTATATGGATGTAAATACCGCCATGATATATGTTATATAACTCCAATAAGCGGTATGGGTGTGTTGTAGCAGCTAGAACCAGCCCCCAAAATTTTGGCCTGCATCCAATTTTAGAGCCTCCTTTGAGAGATTTACTTGATGACTGCACACACTCGGGTTCACTCTATGAGCTCGTGTGTGTCTTCACACCCACTTTGCTTGATCATTCCACTGAAATCTTTTGCATGTTGATGTTAATGTCATGCTTGTGACCATGTTATGGTTATACTCAAGGTCTTCGCTTCATGTGGGGATGTTGTGTTCACTATGTAAACATTCGTTGCACTCACACACAGAGTCACATAAACTGTCACGCAAGCATCATCATGGTCGACCAATGATCAATCACAAGTGTCACGCTTGTCGCTCACACTGTGGGTCAGTCATGTTGAGCACGTGTGTTTGGATGGTTTGAGTCATCTTGTTGTCAGTCATGTAAGTGTGTGTTTGCAGATCACGTATGCATCTTTGACTCGTTCACAAACTTAGTTACATTTCTGAAGTTCTGACGACCAGATTCCCCTATGACAGCTAGACCATCACCCTGCCATTGAGTCGATCGACTATCACCCAAAACAATGCAGAACCACTAAGTAAGCCATTTCAAGTTGCGTTGCGTGCAAGTAGATCAATCAACCTTCATGTTGGTCAATTGGAGAGATCGACCCGACAGTCACCCCAGGACTAACTCCCCTAAAAAATTGCATAGAGGCTATAGACCTTGCCTGCTTCGCTGATTGGCAAAATTGTGCAGATAGGTCGGATAGGCACTTGGTGCCCATCCTTTTCTCCCTCATAAAATTGCATAGTTTTTCTAGTCAGCCCTCTAGTTAGTCGACCAACTACTCACTCAGAAAACTGTGTAGTTTTCATGAGCAAACCCTTTGCTTCCCAGCAGTTTTCTCAAGTCAGAAACTACGTAGAGGTGATGAGCAGGCAAGCCTCCCAACATCAGCACAATTTTTCCCGTCAGTAGCTCTCGGCAGTCGACTGTCAGTTCCCTCAAGGAATCACACAGTTTTTCCTACCAAGCTCCAGTAGTTGACTACCAGTTCCCTCCAGGAATTGTGCAGTTATTCCCTACCCAACCTTCCCCCATCCTAGACTGTTCCCCTCAAAAACTATGCAGTTTTGTCCTCCAACTAAGCCAGCCCCATAGACAGTCACTGTCCATCCGAATTTCCCATCTACATCACCTAGTGACTACTGCACAATTTTCACCAATAGTGCCCAGAGCCTCCATCCCTGATCGTAACCTTGTATCCTATCCTAGTCACCTGCATCTGAAACAATCATGCATCATGGTAGACTAGGAGCTTTATGGATTTGATGTCATCTCATCATGAGTGACTGCAGATACAGGTACACAAACAAACATGGCATGGTGACAGATGGAATGAACAAAGGGAGCACATGTAGAAGGACATATTCGCCAATGAATGAACAAATAATGCATGCAAAGAGATGTGCTCACGAACGGATGGTCATGAAAAGATGTGTTCATAGAGGGAGGGATGAGAAAACATGCAAGATGTGTTCATGGATGGATAGACGGACGAACATGCACTTTTCAGGAACAGACAAACCTGTCAAGATTACCAACATACAAGCAAGGAGCAATGTGCAAATGCAACATCAAGCAAACCCAATGACCAGTGAAGACTTTGTGCATGTTGCCATGTGGAGGTGAAGCTATGACACACCATGAGGACATCCATCACTCAACAACACTGCAACTGGACATGCACACCAACAATGGCACAAATGTACCATCACTGTCATATCGAATCTTGTCATGAGTCGTGTCGTCCACATCTCTATTGTGGGCCATACTATTAATCAGTTTGATGTAACGTGGAAGTCCAAGAGACCCACTTATTGTATGAAGAGTCATGTAAAGTCAAAAAGTCATGGAAGTCAGACAATCATGAGAGTAGTCGAACAACTACATGGGTCAGTTTCACCCTTGGCTATAAATACCGAATCATTTGTACATGCAAAAGACTTTTCACCTCAGCTCCTCCCACATAGCCTTGAGAGTTTGTAATCTTTTCTTTGAGGAGTAAGCAGGGGCTCCAATGCCCCACCCACGAGGTTAGCGATGTATGGTGAAACGATGTGTCTTGGAAATTTTTCTTAATTCAAAAACCTGCTAATAGGCCAGCACATTTTCACACATGTATTGTAACTATTGTAAAACTAATCTTGAACACTTGTAATGCATGTTTATTTAACTTGTGTATAACAGTTGAACTCATTAACTTATTGTAATACATATATATTAATGAAAATGTGTTGTATATGCTGTTAACATTGTCTTGCCCGTGTTGGTTACCTCCTCAGACATCAGACAAACCTTTCACATAAAACTTTCTATAAAAACTGTTGCACCCGTGCGAACTCATCCGCTGAGTGCTAAATGTGTTACCCTCCCTTGTGTGTTGTGTCTGTTGCATCCGTGTGGACTATTCTTCTAGAAGCTGTACACGTCTCGTTGTGTTGTGTGTTCCTAACAAAGTTGGGGCTTCCTCCCAACTGACTTGGGACTTACTCCCACCCTCCCCCTATACAGCGAAAGAACCATTGACACAAGTAACACTAACAATCACCAGGCACGCGAACCTCACTACTTGAACACAAAGCAAACCACTCTCCTATGCTGACAAGTAAGAGTTGAGGAACATCTTTAAGATAATGGCAACTAGGTCATCATACCGGATGGGATTCCCACACCAAATGGTGTGAGGTCTAGTTGGGACTTCATACTGGGGTGAGCCCCTAAATGTTGGCAGGTATAGCACTATCAAAATTTCTAGTGCTTGAAGGAGGGTAGCCAGTTGTATATGGATGAACATCCTCTCGCACTCACTCATCAACCATCTAGTGAAGGTAGTAACTCGCACTCCCTCTCACCTGAGTGTGAATCTGCATTTGGTTACTTCTCACCTCCCAAGACTGAACACGAAATTCCATATCATCAACTTCGCTTCATCCGTCCCATCACCCAACAATTTGCGAAAGAAGTTGGATTGATCCCAGACATACATCATCTTCCATATGCATCAAGTAATGAAAAAGGCACTCCCACAGGGGTTGTTGTATCATCATTGGAAGAAGCAGTTCTTTCCACGCTTGAAGTTTTGGTAGAAGCTATTGAAGATGGAGAGGAACCTACGATCTTTCGACAAGGGGAATGAGACACCCTTATGATCTTGGGATCAGAATTCGCTATAGGAGGTGGAGGGGAAGACAACGGAGGAGGTGGAGGCGAAGACTAACCAATAGAATCAGAGCTAGAACTGTCAGATTTTGAAGGAGAGGAGAAGGAAGAAGAAGAAGAAGAAGAAGAAGAGATGGCTAACCAAAATCTAGAATGAATAACTCACGGACCATTGGCTCTCCTGGGTGCTTTTCACAAGATGCCGAAGCGAGCGGAGAGAATGAACATCAAGTTCAACCCTGATAGCATGGTGAAGGCAGAAGACTATTTGGACAACTTCTACATGAAACTACAGACCCTTGAGGTACGATATGACGACGTAGCATGTAAAATGTTTCCATGTATCTTGGATGGTCGCGCGGCTTCATGGTATCACAACCTTCCACCAAACTGCATACAGAACTGGGGTACATTCAAACACATGTTTCTTGAAAAATTTGCAGATGACAAAACCCTAGCTATCCTACATAAGGAATTGGGAATCCTTAAGATGGAGGGGAAAGAAAAGGTAAACTATTTCAATCATAGGTTTACACGCATATTGAACAAATTTGCAGTGGACACCAAACCTTATGACTCCATCACTGCTGATTGCTACACGTCCACACTGCCAACCAGCGTTGCATAATTTTTTAAATGAGTTGCAAACCGAACACTCTTGGAAAAATACGAAGAGGCTATTGCTGTTGAGAAAAAACTATGTGCGATTGGAGTCATCAAGGATGACGAACCAACAAAGGACTCCAAAGACGCGACCAGAAAGTCCCAAGGAATGGCGAGAAAGGGTAGAGATAAGGAGACAAATGATATCGAAACCCTCACTTGCCTTGTCAAGAACTTGACAACAGAAGTGTTTGAGCTTAAACAATGGAAAATGGACACATCTACAAGTAGCCATCTGCCCAGACAAAGATAAGGAAATAGTTCATCAGGTAGCAACTAGTTTTCTCCAAAATTTTTCATAGCTTTGTGTTCCACCTCGAACAGTGCGCAGATGCTGAGTTTTGTTCATTTCATGAAGAACATCACCCTAAGAACTCTTTCTCAGACTGGAAGCGAGTCGCAAACTTTGTATACAGTCATATATTCGATGCAAAAAACAATATGCAAGAACAACCATAAGAAATTGATAATGATGGAGATATGCACCTGATGAAGCATCATGCTATGGGCATGTGGTGAATGTGCATTAGTTCTTGCAAGAAATGCCAAAAATGAACACCGAGAAGCAACCCCAAAAGCATAATGACCGTTACAATCTTAGGAGTAAAGGGGCTCCCCCTACACTTGGGGAAGTACAACAAAAGATGAGACTGCTATCGGAGAAGGCTGATATACCAACTGCCCCAAAGTAGAAAACACAAAACAAGTCTAGGAAGACAACAATGGGCAAGAGTACATTTATGAGCAGCAAACTGTAGAACACTCTGCCAAACAACACGAAAATTAGTTCTACCTTGGATACCTCTGTGACTCTACCACCTCTAGACTACAACATTGTAGATGACATGAAGAAAACTTGAGCGAACATCAGTCTGTTTGAGTTATCTAAGATCCAGAGTCAGCAAGACATCCTACTGTATGCATTGGGATAGATAGCAACAAATAGCAGAGCCTCTACCAACAAGGGAGCAAGCACACCTCCTAGATCACTTTTTACTATGCTCAACACACTCTGGATGGAAGAAGCAAACTCAGGTTGCCCTCCATTCTTGCTATCATTTGAAATTTTTAACTATAATGTCCACTTGATTCTGGCGTGACAGCCAATGTCATGCCACTCTCCATTGCCAAAAAGATCAATGCACAATGGAGCGAGACATCCATGTGAATCATCCAACTTGATTGAACATTGGTACCATCCCTTGGTGAACTACGAGACAAGATCATCCAACTATCTCATGATGATTGAGTCCACCAATGCATCAACATTGTCATTGTGGACATACTGGAAGAATATGGTCTACTACTCAGTAGAGACTAGTCCAATAAGCTGAACATATATTTTTCTATAGACTAGTTGCACATGTGGATTCTATAAGAGGGAAAATGCAATCAAATCCAGGTGTTATCCGAGAGGTATATGAAGCACAATGTCACTCTCCTTAGTAGTGAGAATGAACCATTGGCCTTCGCAGAACTCATGTTTGGAAACAGCCTCCTGGAAACAGTGTTGGGGTGTTATCTTGCATGGCCAGCTCCAACCCCACTAGACACGCAGTTGGGACTACTTCCTTGCCCAACTGATGGTAATGGTTCATGTATAGTACATTGTACCAATAGTAGCAGTAGCAGTAGCAACAATAGTAGTAGCGATACTAGCACGTCAAATAGTTCATGTACAGACAAGTTGTGGACCATGTACTTTGACGGATCAAAGACACAGGATGGATTAGGAGCCAGGTGTGTCTTGATCGACTCATACAACATGAAGCATCTAGTTTCAAGTCACTTGGAGTTTGAGTGCACAAACAACTTCATTGAGTATGAAGCACTCGTGTTGGGCTTGCAAAAATCCATCAGCCTCAACATGGTCATGCTCAATGTGGTAGGTGACTCAGAGATAGTGGTATGGTAGGTACGTAACACCATTCATTTTTTATCACTACATCTCAAAAGTTAGCAGCAAGAGGTATGGCAACTAATCTCTAACTTGCAAGCATTTAACATCATTGTTGTACCACGTACGTGTAATGTAGTTGTCAATTCTCTGACAAACGCAGCTTTACGAACATCACCGATTAGGGATAGATTTACTATTGAAATTTTGTACAAACCATCTATCCGAGATAACATAACTAATTTACGCGTGTTTAATGATGATCAACATATATTGCATTCCATGACAAACACTGATGTCTTCAAAGATGCAGCGATAGATGATGACGAGCATGAGCACCATCTACAAGTAGAAGCTGGTAATAGGAAATGCCATCTTATCACAAAAGTTGTGGCAACATTAGAATAGCTTTATGAATTGCAAGAAAATTTTCAGGGGCCAAGGAACAACAAGACCCACAGTTCTACTATGATGCACGAACTGATCAACATGGGAACAGAAAAAGTGTAGGTTTTAACCCCGTACAGAAATTACCTACATACAAATTCTAAAACACAAAAAATAAACAATGCGAGAGCATAACACATAAAACACATATACACAGAGATTTTCCACTGGATCTCAAAACCGAGACTACCAGCTTGATTTTTCATTATATTCCTTTCAATGTTATAATACATATTTATACATGCCGAAGCATCCAATACCATGGAACGAAAAACCATCACGTCCAATACCATGGACCAAAAAACCATCGCATCTGATACCATGGACCGAAAACCATCGCGTCCAAAAAACATGTGCGAAAATCATGCACAAAGCCATAGGTGGGTCCGCCCAACCTAACATAGGGTCCAAAACCAAAATTTTCCGGGGCGTTGCCCCGGACCCCATAAAAGTTGGGTTATGGGTACGCCTCAAACCCCCTATGACCTCCCCCCTTCACCCCTGGTTAACTACATGGGCTAGTCGTGGAAAGAATAGAACACAACCCAACATTCTCCCACTTATTATTTTCTTTCCACAGAGGGCCACAAGAGAGCTTAGTCATTTTTCCAGCCCTGAAACACCCATTGTCTCTCTACACCAAGAGAACTTCTCAGAGCTCACAAATTTTGTCAATGCATCTGCAATATTCTTCAAAGTTTCCACCTTTACCAGCAACACC
>APFE031068372.1:108919-134058 GCA_000404065.3 Pinus taeda | reverse complement strand
TGTGGAGTACTAGAGAAGGTATGTTTTTGGTAATTATTTCAGCATCTTTTCATTAGAACTTACAAACCTTTTGCATCATGAACTAAGAAAACGATAAGGAATTGTAATAAAACATGTGAGATTAATATGCAAGACGAAGACACTAACAATTGTCATTTCCTTATGCAGGAAGAAGGAAAAACGAGAAACTGTTGTTCCAAAGGAAAGGACAAGGATGGGGTAACCACTTTCCCTTTGACGGGGAACCGTATGCAAACAAGGCAAAGAAAATCAAAGCGAATCGGCCCTGGAAAGGAGGTGGAGATATCAGCTTGGTGCAGGAAAGAAAACAAATGATTGCGGACTAACGGTTCAGTGAATCCCTCGGGATTGATGCTTTAACTATTTCTACACTTAGACATCTCCGCCTTCACCATTATAAAAGGGGCAGCACTATTAAATCGAAAGAAAAAAAAAGGGAGAATTTGTTATGTTTTTATGTAATTTCCTTTAAGATCAAAACTTTGATCATCGAGTCTCGTTAAGAACTGATCTATTGTAATCCCGCTTTATGCATTAATACAAACTTGGTTACTATTTCATCTTTGAGTCTAGAATAACTTCAAGCTGTGTACCCCTGGAGACTAAAGGCGCGACCCTGGAGGACACTTGCTCTTGTACTATTACGTTTGGTTTATGTGTGGTTTTCTTATCGACATTATTTGGTAATCTGACGTGTTTTAAAAGTTTACATCACATGCTCTGTTATGTTTAATTTATTAAGGTTTCTGAAGACAGAACTATTGTATTGTCTTTGCATCATATCACTGTTCTTTTAGGTGTTGATATAATACTGCCAGTCTATGCAGAATATTGTTTTTGTTTAATTACAGAGCCTTTGTGTTGTGCACTTGTTCATTAAACATCACAGAATTCATCTTGGAAGTTATGTTCTTTGCGATTGTTGGATCTATAAACAATGTCGTTCTATTTTGAAATGCAGTCGTACTCTTTCTAACTGAGATTGATAACTAGATCAGATTACTATTAAAGTGTGATATGTGTATATATGGATTTCAAGCGCTGTTCTATAATTCATCATTAATCAGTGATGTTCCATTTTGGTGTGTTATTCAATCCGCCTTTAAGAGTGAAGGACTGTTGTTTGATTCCTATAGATTACTATTAGTGCATTTGATCTTATAGACTAAGGTGTTACTACTTGTTAGACTTAGTTGTTGTTCTATTTCTTAACTGTTGTTCCATTTTAGGTTTGTTGTTCTATCTCTTAACTTCTGTTCCATTTCAAGTTTGTTGTTCTATTTCTTAACTATTGTTCCATTTCAGGTTTGTTGTTCTATTTCTTAATTTCTGTTCCATTTCTTATCTGCCGTTTCATTTCCTGTCATTTGTTATTTTGGTATGAAGAACGATCTCAGGTTGTAGTGAGCATTGATATCTATTGTCCGGCTCCCAGATCTACGATCTGTTCTCTAGTTTCCTTTTCCATCAATTTACAAAGGGATGGGTTATTGCTACCAAACCCTTGACTGATAAATTGCTTAGTTTTCTGAATGTGTGGTTTAATTTCTTGACGTAGTTAGCTGTAAACAAGCATCCATTTAATATTGTATTTTCGAACACTTTGCTGCTAGCATTACTCTGGAAAATGATAGCCTTAGACTAAGACACTCTTTGAAATAAAAAAACGTTCCTGGATTGACATATTAATGTGAGGTAATTAGAGGTGAAAGAGACCCTTTTTATAGCTCCACATTTTGGTGTCGTTGCCGGGGAAAGAGCGTAGCCATTTGTTCTTTTTTTCAGAGTAGTGTATGAACCTGCTAGGGAAGAATTGGGTTTTGAAAACGGAAGGTAAGAACCTACGTGTGGAGCATGTAACATCCCTGCTCCTCTGCCCGCTTTCCTGCAAACTTGCTGCTCTTTTTTTTGGGTAGAATCTAGGAGTTAATTCGTGTGCATGAAGAAAAAGCCAGAAAAGAATTCCAAACCTCTACCTAAGCCAGAAAAAGATAAGGGGCCGATGACCCTTGGCCAACCAACTTTCATAGACGAAATCTTCAAGAAAGCAGAATCTCAGCCCTCAGTAGGACCCATAAAAGTTATTTCTAAACAGCCTACTAGTTCCCTTCAGGCCACATGATCACCATCTGTAGCCTTTGTTGAGGTGCATAGTCAAACTGAAGAGAAAGACTTTCAAGAAATCGAAATTCTACTCCAGAACTATTGCAAGAAGGGAATTTCAGTAATATTTGTGAAGGAGGAGGAGAGACAAGGGAAACCGAGGAACCGAGATCCCCTCTTGAGACAAGCCATCCATTGAATAGCCCAGACAAGGGAAGTGCTGCAAAAATCATTTTTAAAGAAACTAAATCTCCTCAGACATTAGGCACTCTCATTATCCTAGATAGAGGAAGAGATATTAAAACTATTCCTGTTAAAGCCAGTCCCCCTCAACCTAGGAAGACCCTCCTAGATATCCCAGAAGGTTATTGGCATATATTCGAACAAATGGCTCAAAACCAACCAAACACAAAAACCTCTACATTACAATACCCCATAGTGGATTCTGCAATAAATGCGCCTATGAAAACAATCCCTCTTCAACATATCCCTACATTCCACGATCTTACATCAGAAGACCCGGATGCATTTTTATTTGAATTCGATGTATTGTGTAGGGGATATGATTACACCACCGACCCCTAGAAACTGAAACTGTTTCCCTCTACATTAAAAGGGGCTGCTTTAAGATGGTTTATGCGATTAGGTGGCAGGGTTATAAATAGCTAGGATCAAATGAAAGAATCTTTTCTAAAAAAATATCAGGACTATTGCAAGTCTAGAGAATTGAAGGACGAAATATTCTAGATGATAGCTAGACCAAACAAAACATTAGAGGAGTATGTGGAACGTTTTCAGTATAATCTACAAAGATCTCCTTATGCATCACTGCCTTTACTTGATAATGTGTTAAAAACAATATTAATAAGGGGCATGAAGGAACAATGGATTAAAACATTAAACATTATGGGAAAATGAGATATTTATCAAGAAAATTTTGCTGACATTATTGATTTATGTATCAGGAGCTCGAGAGGCAGCACAAGAGTAAAACCGGCAGAACATGATCGGTTTGTAAGAGATAATAAAATTTCGACAGAAGGAGTAACACGTGTAGAAATTCGAAATTTATTGGAAAATTTTAAAACTGATATACTAAGGACACTAACTACATAACTTGATATTATGCAGGCCAACAGAAGCAAATGGAGGTAGAACAGAATTTGGCAGTATTTTGTCCCCGATGTAGGAAAAAGCATAGCCATAAGGAGTGTCCGCTGGATGCAGTCCAAACATGCACCATCTACACAAAAGATCACCTTACGGAACACTGTCCCTCACTTCCTGGATTAAAAGCAGTATATAATGAAGCAGAAGAAGAGCTAGAATCGGTGTATTTGCTCAACTAGCACCGTCAGTGGCAGCTGCGACAATCTGGTATGTTTCCAGACCCAACTTCTTCTTTTCAGCCTCCGCAGTATAATGCTCAACAATATAATATGTGGCAAAGTCAATTTCAACCCCTGTTTCCAAATTGGTCACCACAGTCATTTCCTTCCTCAACCCCATGGTTGAATCAGGCAAGCCAACCTGGTTGGCCAAATCTTCCTTATACCCCACCATATTGGCAAAGTAACGCATACCCACCACAATGGACTCCTCCTACTTCACAAAGTTCAGCCTGGCAGACAAATTGGCAGAGATCGATGCATCAGCTAGTAGGAACCATTCCGCTCCCTCAACCTACACTGCCAGCCTTACAACAAAATCCCCAGTCTAATTTGAGACCGCAACTCCCGGCCCAACCCAAACCCAATCCAAATAACAAACTGGTCCAATCTATCCAAATCATAGAAACACCAGAAATAGGAGCCGATCTGAGGGAATGTAATGATCTTCAGTTAAGATCTGGGCGTATCATTGAAACCGAGGGAGGTAAGACAGTTCAGGTTGAAAATCAGTTACCCAGAGAACATCTGTCACAAGAAGAGGATGTGAATAAAAAAAAAATCATAACCAAGCAACTATATCCTCTCCCCTGTTCCCAAAACGATTAGTCATACCTCAACCTATACAATATCCTGATTTTGACATTCTGGGAGAATTACAAAATTTGTACATAAAAATTCCATTCCTCCAACTCATTCAAGACATCCCGATATATGCAAAAACTATCAAAGAATTGTGTATAAAGAAACCAAGGAGGAATATAACAAATAATCCAAGAGTCCAAGTAGTCGGCACTCTATCTGACTTATTATCAAGAAAAGAAACACCCATTAAGTACGAAAACCCAGGAAATCCAATAGTAACTGTGAAAATTTATGGTCAAACCCTTTCCAATGCCTTAGTTGATCTAGGAGCTACAATCAATATCTTAACAACCACTACTTGCCAAAAGCTAGGCATTACATCTGTAGAACCCACTTCTACCTTGCTAGAATTGGCTGACTGATCTGTGGTTAGGCCAGAGGGCACACTACATGATGTCATGGTCTCTGTTGACTCCTGGGAATATCCAACCGATTTTCTGATAATAAATCCCAAAACCTGACTTGATGGACATCCATTGATTTTAGGTAGACCTTGGCTTGCCACTGCCGATGCTTATATTGGCTGTCAGCAAGGAAATATGACCATAACCAGAGGAGCAGATATCAAGAACTTAGTTCTATATCCTCCAGCACAGCCAAGTGTCACAATAGTCAAAACTAATAGGCACCCTGTATCATAGCTTACTGATAACATTAGATATCCATTAACTATACAAGAGGCACTTAATTTCAAAGACCAAACAGAAGATAATGCCATTAATAATTTCATTAGTCAAACTAAACTCACATCCCGCACACAATGTCATATGATAAAAGCAACATTTGATAGTGAATTAGAAGAAGATCTTCTTAAAGATACACATGATCATACAATACCTGTTATCTCTATTGCAAATAGTAAAATTGTCGAAATTCAACCGGGAAAAACCTTAAACATTAATGCCAACCTCACATCCGAACAATAAATGAAGCTCATCCATGTGTTAGGGAAATATAAAGAAGCATTTGCACGGGACTACCCTGATATGAAAGGAATTGACCCCTAGTTATGTACACACCACATTTATATAGAAAAATATGCGAGACCTGTTTTTCAACCTCAAGGGAGACTAAATCCTCATCTAAAAGATGTGATAAAATCTGAACTTCAAAAAAATTTAGATGCCAATTTCATCTATCCTATCTCTGATAGTAAATGGGTCTTTCCGCTTGTGGTGGTAACTAAAAAGAATGGGAAATGGAGAATCTGTGTGGACTACAGAGAGCTAAATAAAGCAACACAAAAAGACCACTTCCCTCTCCCATTCATCGACCAAGTATTAGACACTTTGGTAGGAAGGAAATTCTTTTCTTTCCTGGATGGCTTCAGTGGATACAATCAGATTTAGATTGCTCCTGAAGACCAAGACAAAACTACTTTTACTTGTTCTTGGGGAACATTTGCCTACCGAGTTCTACCTTTTGGCCTATGCAAGCTCCTGCCACATTCCAAAGGGTTATCCTTAGCATTTTTGCAGACTTAATAATGAAGGACTTGAAGTATACATGGATGCCTTTACACCATACAGAGATGATTTCGATCCAGCATTGGATACACTAGAAAAAGTCCTATAACGTTGCATTTCTACCAGGCTTTGTTTAAGCCATGAAAAATGTTATATGATGATGACTGAAGGACTTATCCTAGGACACTATATTTCAGCAGCTGGCATTCAGGTAGACCCAGCGAAAATCCAAATAATTTTGCTTATTCCCACTCCTACCACTCAAAAGGAGGTATGTAGTTTTCTTGGATTTTCTGGTTATTATAGGAGGTTTATAGAACATTATTCGCATATTGCTACCCCTTTGTATGCACTAATTGGTAACGTTGATTTTTTGTGGACAGAAAAATGTGAACATGCTTTCAAGGATCTGAAGAAGCTCATTCCATAGCTCCAATCCTTCGAGGACCAAACTGGGATTTGCCATTTCAGATATCATCTGATGCCTCATATACAACCATTAGAGCAGTATTTGGGCATGAAGAGGATAAAAAACCATATGCAATTTATTACATCAGCAAAAATTTATCCCCTGCTGAATTAAACTACACTATTACTGAAAAAGAGTTTCTAGCTGTAATACATGCTATCAATAAGTTCAAACATTACATTACTAGATATCATGTTATCTTGTACACAGATCATTATGCCATAAAATATTTAGCAAACAAGCCTATCACAAATGGCAGAATAACTAGATGGCTGATTTTATTGCAGGAATTTGATATTACAATCAAGGATCGACCTGGAAAAGAAAATCCTGTAGCCGATTTTTTTTCAAGAATGCCAAAGCCAATCAATGCAGCAACAGTTGAAGATCAATTTCCGAACGAGCATATGTTTGCTATGGCTGTTCAAACACCCTGGTATGCTGATGTTGCCAATTACCTAGCAGTAGGTAAACTACCAAAGCATCTAACCCCTAATGAGCGGAAACAGATTGTTTAGCGGAGTGCTCGATTTTCTTGGATTGGGGGCTATTTGTTCCACACAGGGGCAAATATGCATATCAAGAGATGTGTTCGAGAAGATGAAATCTTTGACATTTTAAAAGCCTGCCATGATGGACCATGTGGTGGACATTTTGCCGATCGCAGAACTGGACATAAAGTGCTGCAAACAAGATATTATTGGCCCACAATTTTCAAAGATGAAAAGAAATTCGTCCAAGCCTGTGACAGTTTCCAGAGAGTAGGACGCCCTGGTCAGTCTGATGAGATGCCTCTGAAACCACAGCTAGTCATCGAACGATGGGCTCTTGATTTAGTTGGACCAATTAACCCATCATCAAACCAGAAAACATATATTTTGGTGGCAACAAAATATGTCACCAAGTGGGTTGAAGCAGAGGCATTGCCAAGAGCTATAGAGGATACTGTCATACAGTTCCTATTCCATCTATTTGTACGTTATGGCCTTCCAAGAGAGATAATTATAGATGGTGGACCACAGTTTGTTGGGAACAAAATAGCTGCAACACTCAACAACTATCATGTCCAGCATAAAATCACTACTCCATTCCACCCACAGGCAAATGGGTAGGTAGAAAGCAGCAATAAAATAATAGAAGTAATACTAACGAAAACCATTGCATCACATCGACGTGATTGGGCTTCCAGACTACCCGAAGCACTGTGGGCTTATAGAACAACATGGAGAAGTACCACTGGTTACTCACCTTATCAATTAGTGTTTGGAAAACAACCCATTTTCCCCATAGAATTCGAAATCCAAACATTACGAACATCACAGGAAGTTGGCTTAGATCTAACCGAGGCACAGATTAATCAATTACAGCAGATCAATGAGCTGGATGAAATTAGGCTCTCTGCACTTCAAAACACTGCCCTGATCCAGCAGCAACGAGCTAAATGGCATGATGCTCTCATTAAAAATAAAGTCTTCCACGAAGGTGACTGGGCACTTTTGTACGACTCCAGGTTTCAAGACTTCCCCGGGAAACTCAAGACTCGTTGGTTGGGACCATATGAAATACAGAAGGTACATGACAATGGTACCTTTACTGTAATCACTATTGACGGTTCTGGATATGCTTTCAAGGCAAATGGCCACCGAGTTCGTCTTTATTGCAAACCACCCACTCGGGAGTCCTTTTGCCAGCAGCTACGCCGAGACTCTGATATGGAAATTTTGGGGAGGGAGAGACGTCTTCCTCACTTGTAATTCATTAAGAAATTTATTTCTTTTTACAATTTGTACATAATTTCTTTTCTTTTGTGAATCATTTTTGTACATATTGTTGAATCAACGTTTTTCCGTTACTATTTTTTGCTATTCCTTTTCCCAAAAGGACAACATTTTCTTCCAGTTGTTCCTTTTTCAAAAGAACAACACCCTTTGGATCAGCCGTCATTTTGCTATAATTTTGTTCTTTTTCTTTATTTCTGTGTTTTGTTTTTCATTTTCCAAAGGAACAACATTTTCGTGTTCTGCTGTTCCTTTTCCAAAGGAACATCATTTTCAGTTTCTGCTGTTCCTTTTCCAAAGGAACAACATTTTCGATTTTTGTTGTTCCTTTTTCAAAGGAATGACATTTGTGTGTTCTGTTGTTCCTTTTCCAAAGGAACAACATTTTCGAGTTTTGTTGTTCCTTTTCCAAAGGAACGTCATTTGTTTGCTTTGTTGTTCCTTTTCCAAAGGAACAACATTTTAGATTTATGTTGTTCCTTTTCCAAAGGAACAACATTTTAGATTTATGTTGTTCCTTTTCCAAAGGAACAACATTTGTTTGCTTTGTTGTTCCTTTTCCAATGGAAGAACATTTTCGAGTTTTGCTGTTCCTTTTCCAAAGGAACAACATTTTCGGTTTCTGCTATTCCTTTTCCAAAGGAACGACATTTGTGTGTTTTGTTGTTCCTTTTCCAAAGGAACAACATTTTCGATTTCTGCTGTTCTTTTTCCAAAGGAATAACATTGGTGTGTTTTGTTGTTCCTTTTCCAAAGGAACAACGTTTTCGATTTCTGTTGTTCCTTTTCCAAAGGAACGACATTTGTGTTTTGTTGTTTATTTTTCAAAGGAGCGACATTTGTGTTTTTTGTTGTTCCTTTTCCAAAGGAACAACATTTGTGGTATTTTGTTGTTCCTTTTTTCCAAAAGGAACACCACTTGCACTCTTTTGCTCTCCCTTTGAAACAACTTATTACCCTTGTTGTTCTAAATTAAGGATGCTTACTGTTCATGTTCTTTCAAATCTTTTAGAATATAGCTATGCATTTATGCAATGGATACAAAATCACAACATACTAAAATGAGTGAATCATAAAATCACTATCTTTATAAGAAATTGCTCTGAATTGGTAAGAGGACAGAAGGAAGGACATACTTATTCATTATCTTTTGCTGTCATTGTTCCACTGATTCTGCTCTTATTGGTTATCTTTATCATGTTGGTCCCTTTTAATCCTCTTTGATAATTATTTAGGAATAAAAGCAAAGGGTTTATATCTTCCTATTGAGATGTTAAGGCTTCTTCCACCATTCCTACTCTTAAGGAGTGTTGAACCACCCTTTGTGTATAAATAGGGAAAGTACTTTATGAAAAAGAAAGAAAAAAGAGCAAACAATGATGTCTTAATGACTTATAAGTTGTCAAATGCAGGATAAGGGGTCTCATCAAGAGCCAGCCTACCATGATCATGAGGAAGAAAGCGAAGTGGCATTCCCACTGTGGCCACCACACCAGGGATATGGTCCAAAAGGTATATCAAATAAAGAACCCTTAGAATAGGAGGTCTCATCATGAGCCGACCTGCCCACCTTTCGCTCATTCCTTGTGAATGGCATTACGGCTAACTAGTCACCAAGCCAGCATAATGGCCTACATTTTGACATCACACAACATTTCCTAAACATACACAAAGGATCATGGTTCCATGGGTGAAATAAACAACTCTGCCAAGGTTATGGACACCTGTCGGTAACAGAGCACTATTAATGGTATTGAAGTCACATTATTTACACCAATAGGTAGTTATTAGCACCTTTCTGTTTCTTATGCCTTAGTAATCAATCATATATTATTTCCCAAACCATACAACACATGTATATCTATTATCACCAATCATGACAGAACAATTGACAATGACCGCATGAGACTCTATATCCACGGCAAATGTCCTATCCCGAGCCTCGCATCATATCACCGTAGTCTCTTACGTATTAAGTGACCCACCTCTACGCCTCAATTTCGGTAATTTGCTACTTTTGTAAACATGGCATATTTCCATACGCTGTTCCTTAAGGACTCTGTTTCAGAACGGGCGCCGCTCCTTTATTTGACGGTCGGGATGGCCTATCACATTGCGTTGGGGGGGGAGGGAGGTTAATCTCATCATTCCCTGGATTACGTGTCAGATCACTATTCGGGAAACTGTGTACTGGGGTATAGCACGGCTTAACAGTATACTATTTTTTATTTTTCTGTATGACTTGTTGTTCATAAGCCATTTCCATTATATACTCTGCAGCATTAGATTTTGAGCGAGTCTTGCATCTGTTAGCCTCTCTGTGTTTCAACAGCATGAACAGCTGTCGTTCCATTGAGAGTTTACAGCGAAACCATAAACATGGGAGGAAGATCGATTCAGAGAGAAATGTAGGTGTTAACAATCTCTGTTGCTGCTCGGGAAATCTTGGCAAGAGCAGGGTGGCTGACTTATCTCAACCGCTTACAGGAATCCAACGAGACTGTGGAAATTGAATTCTTGCAGAACTTGCAAGAGGATCACTACATAGTGAGGGGGAGACGCATAGCAGTCACCGATGACGTAATCGCAGAAGTCTCAGCACTGCCAGCCCCTGGACCTGTATGGACGTTAAAGAAGGAGAGATTGTAGAAGATCGTAGAAATCTTCCAAGAGGAAGGCCAGAGCCTGACAATTAGAGGAAAGGGGGTTCTGCCAGCAGCATCAGGAAAGTCGTGGGTAGAATTGGGGAAGACCATTCAAAGCTACATCACCTATGAAGACAGAAAAGACGGGGTAAGACCACGACATCTTAAACTCTTAGTTGTACTAAAGCAAAAATGCTCTGTAAATTTACCTGCATTTTTGAATTCATTACTTCATGACGTTGCACAGAGCATAAAAAAGGCACAACATGTAGAGTCAGTTGTTAGTCATCATGGGTTGATTCGGTTATAGTCAGCCATAGCCTTACCCAGCAGCAGAGCAGTTGGGAAGAGCTAATTGCCATGATAAATGGAGGATTGACCACACCATCCCCAAAATGTAAACATGCCACCAGTACACCTGAGCGTCCAAAAAAACAAAGGAAATCGGTCCGGCTAGCACGGCTACAAGGGAGGCTGGAGAAACCCCAAGGAAACACCATCCAACCGGTAAAGATAGAAGATGAGAAACCCCCACGATTAGAAGGGGAAGACGATGAGAAAGGAATGTAGGAAAAAGAGGAAGGAGAAATGGAAGAAGAAGCCGAGCAATCTGAGCAAGAGGAGGAAACAGAACAACAGGAAAGTAGCCCATTGCAGGACCCATTGGGAGAAGATGAATTAGCCAAAGTTTTCGACAATATGGGCAAATATGGCCAACCTTCCAGTCCATCAGATCTTCATGCCGAAGAGGAACCTCAGAAGGGAAATGCACCTGAAGAATCACATGCAAAGGAGGCAGAAGAAGAGAATATGCCTGTTCATGATGAAAATATGACAGGAGATGCTGAACAGGAAGAATTCGTTCCTAGCCAGATGACACCAGGAGAAATTCCGGAGGAAAGGGGGGAAAAAAGGAGGTCACCCAAGAAATAACAGAACCAGTTAGGGTTCTTTCCCCGGAGCAACCAAACCAGAGCAACGAAGAAGCACCCCAGAGAGAAAATCAGGGAATTAGTCACAGTCTAGGCCGCAGTGAACAACTTGTTGTTCCTTCTAAGGAAATTGTGGAATTTAAAGAATTGCGAGAGGAATAACAGAGACTACTAAATAAAATAGTTCAGCTCCACTAGCAGATTAGGATTCTAAAAGCAAGGAAAAGGGTACAAAGGACTTCGGGAAGGAAAAATGCAACCACTCTAGCAAAACCCCTCAAGACAAAGGGGCGGAGGATCAGAGTCCATCCTGCTGTTCAAAACCCTATTGAAAACCATGTTGTTGTTCCAAATGACGCTGAGGAGCAGACTACTGTTGCAATTAAAAAGGAACAACAATGGACTGATATCCACATTCAGATAGAAATGGATGATATGTTGACCCGCGATAAGGAAATTCAGACGGAGACACCACCTTCGAGAGTGATAAGAGTCATGAACTCAAAACAACACAATAGGAAAATTCAGGTAAAACTCCCAACCTCCACTGCCGCATTGAAAAGAGATCCAAAAATGGTAACCCTATGAAAGAGTTTAAAGCAAGCTCAGCAAGCAATAGAAAAGCTTAGAGAGCAAACGGTCCCTCGAGAAAAGTATGAAGAGCTACAGCAGCAGCTTAGGAACATTAATCTATCTGAAAGCTAGGCCTTTGAAGGGTGGCGAAGGGAAGAAGAAAAAGTCGCAAAGGTAACTCGTATGTTAGATATAGTTATCAAGGAGATGGATACCTTATATTCTTTATACAATGACGTCCTAGCATGTAGAGCCCCTGCTAAGAATTATGCCTTGTTTTTAATGGAAAGATATTTGCAATTGAAAATAAAGGCTGTTAAAGCAGGTGCTCCCATACAAATTAACACCATAGATGATTTTATAAACTGTTGTAAGCACTACGGGGTAAAAGTTCAAAGAATACTGTGTGAGTTTTATTTACATAAAATTGTATTAGACCAGGAGACCGAGCTAAACCCTGGCCCTTTTGTTGGGGATATCCAATTACAGGCATTTATTTCATTTGTGGTTAATCAAATTAAAAAGGCTTAAAGCCTATAATGCTTTCCAAAGACAAGAAAACAGATTAGATTTGTGGATAAGAGATGAGCCTAGGGATCTAGTACAATTGTGGAGAAAACATAGAAAACTCATGAAGACTCCAAGTGTAATTGAAGCATTAGGACCCATGCATGAGGTAATCATTCGACAGGGATTAGAATACTTTTTCTCTATCAAAGACCCTGCCATTGATGCGGCGAAATTTCGATATCAGATCTCTAGTCCGAATATCCAGCTCAAGGAACCATTTAAGTATGAAAATTTTAAATTAGCTGCCAACCGCTTGCACGTCTATGGTGAAGTCATTTTGAAGGCAGGGCCATCCTGGTCAGGATATAGGTTCCGGAGTCCAATCATTTGGCACCCTGCACCCGGATACCAAGCCCTGTATGAGATGCCTGAGGGTAAGACATGCCATTTCTTTGAACACCTAGTTATGCATCATGGCTGTAGGCCTTCACATGAGATTCCATCTCCAACCTCCTCACTCAATGCCTTACATGTCAACTACAATGTTTTCATGAGGGCATGAAAAAGGGTAAGCAGGGCGACGTGTGGAGTACTAGAGAAGGTATGTTTTTGGTAATTATTTCAACATCTTTTCATTAGAACTTACAAACCTTTTGCATCATGAACTAAGAAAATGATAAGGAATTGTAATAAAACATGTGAGATTAATATGCAAGATGAAAACACTGACAATTGTCATTTCCTTATGCAGGAAGAAGGAAAAACGAGAAACTGTCGTTCCAAAGGAAAGGACAAGGATGGGGTAACCGTTGTCCCTTTGACAGGGAACCGTATGCAAACAAGGCAAAGCAAATCAAAGCGAATCAGCCCTGGAAAGGAAGTGGAGATATCGGCTCGGTGCAGGAAAGAAAAGAAATGACTGAGGACTAACGGTTCGACGAATCCCTCAGGATCCTTGATCCTGAGGGATCGCTGCTTTAACTATTTCTGCACTTAGACATCTCCGCCTTCACCATTATAAAATAGGCAACACTGTTAGCTCAAAAGAGAAAAAAAAGGATAATTTGTTAAGTTTTTATGTAATTTGCTTTAAGATAAAAAATTTGATCATCGAGTCTCGTTAAGAACTAATCTATTGTAATCCCGCTTTATGCATTAATACAAACTTGGTTACTATTTCATATTTGAGTCTGGAGTAACTTCAAGCGATGTACCCCTGGAGGCTAAAGGCCCGGCCCTGGAGGAAACTTCCTCCTATACTATTACGTTTGGTTTATGCGTGGTTTTCTTATTGACGTTATTCGGTAATCTGATGTGTTTTGAAATTTTTCATCACATGCTCTGTTATGTTTAATTTATTAAGGTTTCTGAAGACAGAGCTATTGTATTGACTCTGCATCATATCGTTGTTCTTTTAGGTATTGATATAATACTGCTAATATTTACAGAACACTGTTGTTGTTTAATTACAGAGCCTTTGTATTGTGCACTTGTTCATTAAACATCACGGAATTCATCTTGGAAGTTATGTTCTTTGCGATTGTTGGATCTATAAACAATGTTGTTCTATTTTGAAATGCAGTTGTACTCTTTCTAACTGATATTGATAACTGGATCATATTACTATTAAAGTGTGCCGTGTGTATATATGGATTTCAAGCACTGTTCTATAATTCATCATTAATCAGTGTTGTTCCATTTTGGTGTGTTATTCAATTCGCCTTTAAGAGTGAAGGATTGTTGTTTGATTCCTGTAGATTACGATTAGTGCATTTGATCTTATAGACTAAGGTGTTACTGCTTGTTAGACTTAATTGTTCTTCTATTTCTTAACTGCTGTTCCATTTTAGGTTTGTTGTTCTATTTCTTATCTGTTGTTCCATTTCAGGTTTTCTGTTCTATTTCTTAACTGTTGTTCCATTTCAAGTTTGCTGTTTTATTTCTTAATTGTTGTTCCATTTCTTATCTATCGTTTCATTTCCTGTCATTTGTTATTTTGGTATGAAGAACGATCTCATGCTGTAGTGAGCATTGACATCTACTGTCCGGCTCCCAGATCCATGATTTGTTCTCTAGTTTCCTTTTCCATCGGTTTACAAAGGGATGGGTTATTGCTACCGAACCCTTGACAAATAAAATGCTTAGTTTTTTGAATGTGTGGTTTAATTTCTTGACGTAGTTAGCTGTAAACAAGCATCCATTTACTCTTGTATTTTCGAACATTGCGCTACTAGCATTACTCTAGCAAATGATAGCCTCAGACTGAGACACTCTTTGAAATAACAAAACGTTCCTGGATTGACATAGTAATGTGAGGTAATTATAGGTGAAAGAGACCCTTTTTATAGCTCCACAGCAATACTGAATCTGAGACTCATAATCGTATTGTGCTCTTTGCCTTCTGATCCAACTTCTTCCATTCTTCATTGGACACTCCTGTTGGTTTAGTACCCATATCTACTGCGATCCATTGATATTTATCCACCAACAAATCCTCCATCTTGAGTTTCCACAACTCAAAATTCTAACCATTAAATTTCTTGATCTCTATCTTTCGACTACTCGCCATCTTCTTTCACCACCAGAATCGATCTCGTAGATCTCCCACTGAACAGAGTCTACCACAGGCCTGAGCGAAGCCCCTCAACAACAAAGGTGTCCCCTTGAAGCCAAAACAATTGTGATACCAAATGTAGGTTTTAACCCTGTACAGAAATTACCTACATACGAATTCTAAAACACAGAAAATAAACAATGCGAGAGCATAAGACATAAAACACATATACACTGAGTTTTTCCCCTAGATCCCAAAACTAGGACTACCAGCTTGATTTTTCATTATGTTCCTTTCAATTTTATAATGCATATTTATTTCAATGTTATAATACATATTTATACATGCCAAAGAATTCAATACCATGGACCGAAAACCATTGCATCCAAAAAACATGTGCGAAAATCATGCACAAAACCATAGGTGGGTCCAAAACCAAAATTTTATGGGACGCTGCCCTGAACCCCATAAAGCGGGGTTACCGGTACCCCTCAAACCCCCTGTGACCTCCCCCCATGTAACCCTTGGTTAACTACATGGGCTAGTCGTGGAAAGAATATAACACAACCCAACAAAACGATCCGAAGTTCGTCAGTCTTAGTATGTGTAGCACATAGCAAGAGTGGCAAGCCTTTGTCTGCTTGTTGAAACAATACCAAGATGTGTTCACGTGGGCATATGATGATCTGAAAACTTAGGACATGCGGATCATCCAACACATCATTCCGATCAAAGAAGGGACCAAGCCTTGTCAACAAAAGCTGAGAAAAGTACATCTATCCCTTGAACCCCTCACACAGAAAGAGCTTACCAAGATGTTGGATGCACGGATCATATACAAAGTTTATAATTCCACATGGGTTTCAAACCTTGTACTTGTGCACAAGAAGTCCAGGGAAATCCACTAGTATGTTTATTTTTGGAACATGAATCGTGCCTCATACAAAGACAACTACCTCATGCCGTCTATGGACCACATTTTGCAAATAGTATCTGGGGCACAAATGTGTTCTCTTCTCAATAGTTTTTCAGGATACAATCAGGTTCTGGTAGCAGAACCTAACAAACTTAAGACTACTTTTCATACCAAGTGGGGTAAATTTTGCTTATAGACAAATGCCATTTGGGCTTGTCAATGCAGGTGAAATCTTTTAGCGCACCATGGACATCGATTTTCACAGACTCATCGAACAGAGCATTGTGGTACACGTCGATGATGTGACCAAGTTCTCTAGAAGATGTGAGGACCACATACACCATCTAAAGAAAAATTTTAAGCGATGCTGGAGATACAAGATTTCCTTGAATCCCAAAAAGAGCATATTCACAGTGTCTGAGGGGAACCTTCTTGGACACATTGCTGCCAAAAGCGGCATCAAGGTGTATCCAGACCAGATCCAGACTATTACACAGATCCCTCACCTAGCCAACAAGAAATCCATGTAGTCCTTCTTGGGAAAGATAAGATTCCTCTGTAAGTTCATCTCAGATTATGTGAAAATAGTCAAGCCCATGCAAGACATAATCAAGAAAGATGCAGTTTATAGTTGGGGAAAGAGGAAAAAGTTTGCATTCACTGGATCAAGAAGGCTATTGCAGAAGTGCCTTCACTCTATAACCCATACTTCAAGAAGAATTTCCTATTATACACCTTCAACTCTGATAATTTTCTCGCTATAGTACTCACTCAGAAGGACAAGATGAATGATGAACACCCAATCTCCTTCATGAGCACAAGCATGCAGGGTCTAGAACTCTACTACCCTACCATTGACAAGCAAGAATATACAGTTTACAAGGAGGTGAAACACTTTAGGCCCTACTTGCTAAAGAACCATTGTATAGTCTTTGTCCCTCACCCAACAATCTGCATATTGCTTGTACAATAAGAACTAGGTGAACGATGTGCGAACTAGATGATAGGCTTGGAAGAGTATGATCTTGAAATGAAGCCAATTCACATGATCACAGGACATGGGCTCTGCAGACTTACAGCTGAATTAGTACACACACCAAAGAGTGAAGAAGAGCTTGTCATCTGGGTGCAGGAAATTGAGATGTATGATATAAGGCGAGCAACACCAACTCAAGACGGAACCTCTTGGTATGTCGATGTGTGCCAGTACCTTGAGAATGACACCGTACCCTCTCACTTTTCCATCAGATAGAAGAGGACATTACAACTCAAAGCCTTAGCATATCAGTCGGTGCATAGAGTGCTTTACAGGAAGCACAGCAACAGAGCTTTGCTCAGGGACCTGGAGGCACATGATTCGAAGAAGGTACTATAATATTTGCATGACAGACCCACCAGGGGTCACTTTGCGGGAAATAACACTGCACACAAATTTATGCAAGCCGTTTCTACTGGCCCACATTATTCAAGGATGCACATGCTTATGCCCACAAGTGCCCGGTCTGTCAACGATGCACGACATGACATGAGGATCAGCAACCCCACTGCACCTTGTTGCAGTGACCAAACCATTCCAACAGTGGGGCCTGGACATCATTGGGGAAACCTCCCCACATTTGTCAAAGCAACACGCTACATTGTAACAACAATTGATTACTTCATGTGGTGGACAGAAGCAGTTCACTTAAACAAGTGAATAACTAGGAGGTCATCAACTTCCTCTAGTAGAACATCATCTCATGCTTCGGCGTTCCACTATCACTTGTTTTTGATAATGAAACATACTTTTATTCTTTGAATATTTATGATTTTTCATTACGCAATGGTATTGTGTTGAAACACTCATCTAACTATTACCTGCAAGGAAACAGTCTAGTAGAATCCACGAATAAAAACCTCATTCACATAATCAAAAGACCGTTTTCTCTGAGTAACACAAATGTCATACTGCCCAGACGAATGCATTATGGGCTGACCATGTAACACCCAAACCCTCTTTGAATACCTCACCATACTTCCTGGTCTATGGTAAAGAAGTGATCCTTCCACCCAATATCTACTTGCATGCACTTCACCTTTCCCAAGAATCCAAAGGCAAGCCTTGCCAGCTAGTTTAGCGTAGGATGGATTCTCTCCATAATCTTCAGGAAGAAAGGATGAAAGAAAAGGAAAAATTCACATTCCACCAGAACCATATCAAGAGATGGTTCGATAAGAAGTTTGAAGGGAAAGCTAACTTCAGTGTTAGTGACTTGAATCTGAAATGGGATAAGTCCCATGAAGACAAAGGAAAACATACAAAGTTCTAGTCCCTATGGATTGGTTCGTACATAGTCCATGAGAAGCTTGGCCCACACACGTACCATCTACAATCTCTTGACAAGAGGATTGAAAACCTTCCTGTCAACGACCAAGATCTCAAGCATTATTTCTGGTAGGCCGAGCTGCGCCCCATGCCATGTACATAGTCTACTTAGCGCTTGTTGTTTTCATACTATTTGCCTTGATTTCTGTATTTGTTTTCATTTGGTTTCTTCACTTACTATTATTGTTTTTGTTTGTTTGAGTTGCTTAATACCTTACTATTTTTGTTTTCGGAAATAAGTGTTGCCAACTACTGCGTTCTAGCTTTTGAATGAGTGTGTGGCTAAGATATGAAGAGACTTGTGGCACTGCAACACTTGGATAGTCTTGTGTCCAACTTCTTTGTGCTTGGTTATAACCTTCAACTGATGAAGTCTTAACTAAAAATACGAGCTATCTGCAAAGGAATTTTTAATCCAACCATGAACCTGTGTCCACATTGGGAAGCCCCATGCTTGTACTTAGCCTTCTCCTCTGTGTGTTCAAGCTCATCCAACTAGTAGAAATGAAGAAGGGGAAAATCTAAATGAGAAAACCTATGTTAGATGTCTTACATGCTTCTTTGAAGGAAAAACCTCTTCTTGTCTCAATAAGTCGGGATCCCCCTTCTTCCCCAAAAGATAAATAAGTTCCTATTCACAGTCCTCTTGAAAAAATACAAAGGCGAAAGAAGCGAAAGGCTTCCTGCGCAAAGAGGTGAATCATGCAACTCCATTGGGGTACTAACCAGGCCCATTGGAAGTGGATCAATGTGTGTGTTCTTGTGTGACTTTGTCGGGGTACTGTCCAGGCCTGCTAGTAGCAAAGAAACACTAGAGATGAAAACTTATTTCGAAAATTTTCAACTCGCAAGATAAACTACCCTTCCCGATTTTGAAACACTGTGATCAAGTTGAACTTTTGATAGTGTTTGACTGAGATGGAAAAAGGTCAACCATGTATGTCCATGGGGTAAGTGGGGAAGCCAAAGTAACCCTCATAGTGATTCAATACTCCTCGAAAGACCATGGCCCTGTGCTATCAATGGCCCAAAACAGAGAAGCTGAAGTTCTACCAGTGTGTCACCAAGTGTTGTAGTAGCTATAACCCTCCAAAATTTTGGCATGCATCCAATTTTGGAGCCTCCTTTGAGAATTTTACTTCATGACTGCACACACTCGTGTTCACTTTGTGAGCTTGTGTGAGTCTTCGCACCAACCTTGCTTGATCATTCCACCGAAAGATTTTGCATGTTGAAGTTAATGTCATGCTTGCAACCATGTTCTAGTCATACTTAAGGTCTTTGCATCGTGTATGCATGTTGTTTTCGTTATGTAAACATCTGTCACACTCACACAGAAAGTCACATACACTTTCACGCAAGCGTCATCACAATCAAGCAACGCGCAATCACAAGTGTCGCGCTTGTCGCTCACACTATCGGTTAGTCATGTTGAGCGTGTGTGTCTAGATGGTTTGATTCATCTTGTCATCGAGTCATGTAAGTGTGTGTTTGCAAGATCATGTGTGCATCTTTCACTTGTTCACACACTTAGTTACTTTGTTGAAGTTCTGGTGACCAGATTCCCCTCTGACAAAAGAACCATCACCCTGCGATTGACTCAATCAAATGTCTCCTAGAACAATGCAGAAGAACCAAACAAGCCATTTCAAACTGCACTGCTTGCAAGCAAATCAATCAACCTTCATGCTATTCGACAAAAGAGTTTGACCCAATAGTCTCCCCGGGACCAACTCCCCTCAAAAATTGCATTGAGGCTGTATGCCTTTCTTGCTCCGCTGACTGAGAAAATTTCATAGACAAGTCGGATAGACAACCAGTGCCTGTCCCTATCTCCCTTAGAAAATTGTGCAGTTTTTCCAGTCACCCCTCCAATTAGTCGACCAGATGCTCACTCGCAAAACTGCGTAGTTTTCATGCGAAATCCCTTTGTTGCCTAGTAATTCGCTCAACTCAGAAATTTTGCAGAGGTGATTAGCAGGCCAACCTCCCAGCATCTGCGCATTTTTTCCTGCCAGTAGCTCCTGGTAGCTGACTACCAGTTCCCTCCAGGAATTGTGCAGTTTTTGCTGCCAAGCTCCAACAGCTGACTTCTAGTTCCCTCTAGGAATTGTGAAATTTTTGTTACCAAGCTCCAACAGCTGACTACTAGTTCCCTCCAAGAATTGCACAGTTTTTTCTTGCCCAGCCTTCCTGCAGCCCAAACTGTTTCTCTTAAAAATTATGTAGTTGTGTCCTCCAATTGAGCCAGACCCCTTGGATAGTCACTGTTGATCCAGATTTCTCATCTGCATCACCCAATCACTGTTGCGCAGTTTTCACTAGCAGTGCCTAGAGCCTCCATCCCATCTCGTATCCTTGTCTCCTCTCTCAGTCACGTATATTTGAAACGATCATGCATCATGGTAGACTAGGAGGTTTATGGATTCGATGTCATCTCATCATGAGTGACTACAGATACGGGTACACAAACAAACATGGTGCGATGACGGATGAGATGAACAAAGGGAGCACATGCATAAAGACATGTTCGCCAACGGACAAACAAACGATGCATGCAAAGTGATGTGCTCAAGAACAAATGATCATGCAAATATGTGTTCACAGATGGATGGACGAGAAAACATGCAAGATGTGTTCACGGATGGATGAACATGCACTTTTCGCGAACGAAGGAACCTGTCAAGCTTACCAACATACAAGCAAGAAGAAACGTGCGAATGCAACATCAAGAAAACCCAACTACCATCAAAGATGTCGCACATGTTGCCATGTGGAGGTGAAGCTATGACACACCATGAGGACATCCATCACTCAACAACACTGCAGCTCGACAGGCACACCAATAGCAGCATTGATATACCATCATTGTCATGTTGAGTCATTTCATGAGTCATGTCATCCATATCTCTACTGTGGGCCATACTGTCAATCAATGTAATGCAACGTGGAAGTCCAAGAGACCCACTTATTGTATGAAGAGTCATGTAAAGTCGAAAGGTCATGGAAGTCAAACAGTCATGAGGGTAGTCGAACAACCACAAGGGTCAGTTTCACGCTTGGCTATAAATACTCCCTCATTTATACATGCAAAATAATTTTCACCTCAGCTCCTGCCACATAGCCTTGAGAATCTATAATCTTTTCTTTGAGGAGTAAGTAGTGGCTCCAATGCCCCGCCCATAGGGTTAGTGATGTATGGTGTGATGATGTGTCTTGGAACTTTTGCTTAATTCAAAAGCCTGCTAATAGGCCAACACGTTTTTAAACATGTATTGTAATTGTTGTAAGACTAATGTTGAACACTTGTAATGCATGTTGCTTTAACCAATGTTTAACACTTCAACTCATTCACTTGTTCTAATACATATACATTAATGAAAATTTGTTGTATATGTTGTTAACGTTGTCTTGCCCATGTTGGTTACCTCCTCGGACATCAGAAAAACCTTTCACATAAAACTTCATATAACAATCGCTGCACTCATGCGGACTCATCCGTTGAGTGTTGAACGTGTTACCCTCCCTTGTGTGTTGTGACTGCTGCATCTGTGTGGGCTATTCTTCTGGAAGCTGTGCACGTCCCGTTGTGTTGTGTGTTCCTAACAAAGTTGGGGCTTCCTCCCAACCGACTTGGGACTCACTCCCACCCTCTCCCTCTACAATGAAATAACCATTGACACAAGTAATACTAACAATCACCAGGCAAGTGAACCTCACTACTCAAGGACAAAGCAGACCACTTTCCTGTGCTGACAAGCAAGGGTTGAGGCAAATCTTTAAGATAATGGCAATCGAGACATCATATCGGATGGGACTCCCACACCAAATGGTATGAGGTATAGTTGGGACTTCATATTGGGGTGAACCCCTGAATGTTGGCTGGTCCAACACCACCAACAGGGTGTCATGTCATTATGATGTTATGTCGTTATGTTGTCATGTTGGTTTTCTTTTCAGCAGGGTGATCATTGTAAATACTGCATAGATCTGTGTTACAAATATCCATGGGAAGTATGTTTCTTTTCAACAGTTTTTCTAAGGTATAGGTGTGGTTGAACACTAAGGACAGTTTCCCCCAAGGGGGAGGTTTTTGTAACAACCCTGGTGGAAATTCCATGTAATAAAAGTTAATAAAGGCAAAAATAATAACCACGATTGATGGGACACTTATTCCAAGTTGAATGTTCAACAAAACATCCTAGCGTGGGTGTTCATTTGGTTTATTATGGCTAAGAAAATTGACAAAGGAAATGGCTAAGAATTTGGAAATGATATATTGGCACATTTATTTATGAAAATAAAGGAAATTAGGAGAAAAGGAAGGTATATTGTCAGTGCATGGAAGAATATATGATAAAGCCTAGAGTTGGTTTGCTCTTTGTTGGACCTAGTAATCTCGGGTTGGGATATGCAGTAATGCCTGAGAGTGGGTCTCATTTTAGGGCCTAGTGATTTGGTGTGGATTGTGGTAAAGCCTAAGAGACTAGGAGACATGAAAATTCCTCATAGTAAGGTGGAGAAATTCAGTGGCATCCATGCTTGTTTGGCCTAGTGATCAAGTGGAGATCATGGTAAAGCCTGTTATGACATGTTCATTGTATTGGCCTAGTGATCTAGGATGGATTATGATAAAGCCGGGCTTATATTGATGAGGGTGAGATGGTTTAACCTCGAGATACCCTGGTTGGTTATTTTGGTTTGAGTCCCACATTCGTGCTTGGAATATGGCACGGGGGTGAATGACTAAAGAGAGATTTGGAACATGGTAGTCCCATCCAACGTTTTTATTTTGCATCATCAATATGAGGTTAATTCTCTTTGTATTTCTATGAGTTGTATTGGTTTATATATCGATCATATGGCTATGATTTCATTGGTATTTATGTTTCTATTATGTTGGGTTATGTATATGTTTTATGACATCGGCTATGTATGGATCTCATCATGTTTTTACTTGTAAATAAATGGACACTGTATCTATGACCTAATAGATGATAATGCAACAAATGATATGAGGGAAAAATGGTTCTTAGTGATTTTTAGATAAGTATGAGATCCCTACTCTTAACTTTGTTGTATATACCTGTAGATTACATATTTGTGATATGTTTGACGAAATTCCTGTCATGGCTAGTAGGGGTCCGGTTAAGGGCTTGTTCAAGTATTTATTTTTGCATCATTGTTTCCCTATTATCTTACTTTTTTGATGGTGTCATTCAATTTTGAGCAGTGACCTAGGCTCTGGGTTTGAAAAAGTGGCTCAAATCCTGGGGACGCTGACACAACACTGAGAAAAATAGTCCCTGGACATTGGAATGCCTTGTCATGAGAGTGTCCAAAGCTTCCTAGACACTGACAGGCCTATAGCATGAGAGCGTTTGGAGGTCAAGTGGTCAAAAACTTTAGTGGGACCTAGGGGCTAGCTACTTGAGTGGTGGGATTGTTCTTAGGAGTCCCATAACTAATGTGGAAGGTCTGTATGTTTTGTTTCCGTTGATTCCAATTCCTTAATGTCACATAGGAGGTTGAATCTAATCATAGTGGCCTCTTGTCACATATTTATCCTAGTTGGTCGGTTACTTGGGTAGATCTGGGAGGATGGTGTTACAAGCCTGGCAATAGTTGGATCTCATGCTCCACTTCTCTTTTAAGTGGTAACCCTTTAGTCCCTTAGAACACATCCTTGTATGCTTGTAAAAACTCCTCCAATTGTTGTTTATGTTTCTTAGTACACCCCTCGAGGGATGTCATGTGATCCGGATTTAAACAAGAACGCAATAAAATACAGAGATAACCATATACACAAAGATGCGGAGGAAATAATGCTTCATTTCATTAATGGAAAATACCGAAATATGCTTACAACTAGAATTGGAAATAAACCAGCTAGGGCGATGGTAGCTTATCTATGAGAAGAGATGTGCGGCTACATGCCTCTGAACTATTCCGAATTGTGTTACAATGAGGCTCGAAGGCCTATTTATTGTTGAGAAACAATGGAAAACGCTTCACATTCCAAAACCTAACCCTAGAAGATGAAACGCCAAATTATGGGCCCCGTTTTGGGTAAATTGGTACATCAATTTCCCGGGGTTGTAACTTTGGCATACAATCTTCGTTTGACGCGTATGATAGCTCGTTAGAAATATCTATCCGAGAAACACCACTTTGGGAAGGGCAACATCAGTCCATGGACCCATGTTGCCCCCAGATTTCCCAAAAAAAATCATTTAGGGCCTCAAAACGGCTCCGGAAGTTCAGGACCCGAAAAACTGCTAAAAATAGTAAACTGTGTTACAATCTAGGAAACTGAAAACACTGAAAGAGACAATTGTGGGGGTCCAAATGGGATAGGTGGGTGGCCACCAACATCCACCTGGATCATTCCTCCCCCCTTAGGAATCAATGGTCCCCATTGCGTTGAGTTCCTCCATCTGCTGAACTTGTTCTGCACTGTCTGATGTGTCCAGTAATGGTGGGAAGCATGGTCGACGATGATCCACATTGAACACTTGGTGCAGGTGAAAGAATGGAGGAATGTTGTGCTCCAAAGAATTGTTCCCCACAACCTCGGTACTGCTGTAAGGACCATGTTGGAGTGGTCTGAGCTTCTGATGGGCTCTTGTAAGGCGTTCTTTCTGCAGATGTAACCAAACTTTGTCGCCCACCTGAAACTTGTGTGGTACCCCTGTTGGTGAGGAGAAGTTGTTCCTATGTTCTGTCATGACCGTATCCCTTTGCTGCTGCTGCTGTGTGGAGGAACCCTTTGCG